>VSMD01000172.1:0-62182 GCA_008750895.1 Mirza zaza
TAGGGGGCTGGGGCTCCTCTTTGGGGGTGTGTTTTCCGATTGGTTCTTCATATTTCCTGAGTTCCTTCGCTGATTTCTTCCCATGTCGATCAGTTGTTGTTTCTTTTCTTTAGGTTTTTGTTTGGGTATTCACACGCCTTGTTTGGTTTCTGAGCCGGTAGGTGGTGTCTGTGGGTGAGATTCGACCACTCCCTGTATAATGAGTCAGTAGGTGTCGTGAAAAGGGTGTGCAGGATTCTCTCCCTGTCAGTATGTGGCGCTTGCTTGGAGGAACGGGCTATGCTGTTGTTTTTGTGTCCTGTTATCAGCTCTTGTTCCTGAAGAGAGAACTCTAGTGCCTCAGGTGGTGGGTGGGGCCCTGGGACTTCCAGGTGTGTCCTTTTCTCCCCTTCAGTGAGGGCTGGTCTATGGGAGAGTCTGGGCGGAACTGAGTTGGGTAAGCCCGCCCTCAGGCACCACCAATGTCGTCAGCAGGCGTCAAAGTTCTGTTCTCTGCTTCCAGGCAAAGCTGACAGGGAGGGGCTGGAATGGCCCCCGCTCAGTCAGAGAGTCTGCGTGTGGGGGTGGGGCTGTCCGAGACCCACAGTCTGGGCCTGGCCTCTTTCCACCGTCCCCAAGTCCGCGGCTACTCCTGGGCCTCTGTCAGCAGGCCAGACCACACGCCACCAGGCCTCCCCTGGCTGTGATGCCGGCCAGGAGGTTCCCTGCGCAGGAGCGCCACCTCGGCTGGGCACACGGCCTCCCTTTGTGGGGAGGGTTGCCCTCTAGGACGCTGATCTGCCCCTGAAGGCACATACACCTCAGCAGGCTGTTCACGTATATCCCTTCTGTGCCCCGGGCAATGTGAGGCCTTGGTGCACGGGATGTGGTCTGCAGGTCTGACCTCTGGGTCCCAGAGTTCAAACTTTGTCCCCACCAGGGAGACGAGTGCCTGTCCCAATTCACCCACTGGGAGCCCAAGCCAGGTCTATGTCTCTTAACCTCAGGCTCTGCCCTGTTCTCCTGGGATCACCATGCCAGCAGCACCTGGGAGGGCTGGTGGGCAGAGAGCTCACAGTCTGAGTTCCCCTTAGTCAGCTGTAGGGCCCCAAAAGGGAAGGTCCCATTCCCTGGAGGTTCCTCCGGCTGGTGGCTATATTGTCTCTCTATCTCTCTGGGCAGCCGCCGGTAGGGTCGGGGGAGGGGAGGAGGAGGAGGCAATATGGCGTCTGCCGCGCGGCTCGGGTCTGTGCACACGGAGGTGCCCCGAGGGAGTTGGGAGCCTGGTGCCACTTCCGCTACTGGCTTACCGCTCACTGGCGGTGGTCCTCGTTGGGCTGGTGTCCGCAGGTCCCTCTGCTTGCTGGGGAGCCCACCAGCAGTCCGGGATGCAGGGGAAGGGATACGGCAGATCCACCTACACTTCCCGCTGGTCTCCGGGCTGCTCCGGGGGTCCCAGCCTCTAGTTCTCCTCCGTGACCTCCTCCCGTGGAGTCTCCCGTGGTCTCAGGTACTCCTCCTGCCGACCCTCATCTGATGTAGGCTCGTCTTCTTGCCTCTTTCTTCTAATTTCTGCTAGAATCTGTCTTTTCTTCAGAGACACTCTGTCTGGCGGTGTTTCTCATCCGCCATCTTCTGGGCCGAAAAACTCTCACAACTTCTATTCAAATTATTATGAGGTCCTAACCTGAGTTATTAGTTAGGAAAAAAAAGTAAAAGGCATCCAGAATGGAAAAGTAAAACTATCTATCTCTATTTGCAGATGACGTGATCTTATATAGTGAAAATCTTAAAGAATGCATGGAAAAATTTAGAACAAATTAACGATAATAACAAGCATGCAAGTTACATGATCAAGATAGAAAAATAAGTTGTATTCTTACCTTAGCAGTGAAGAATCCAAAAATGAAATCAAGAAAGCAGTTCCATTTACAATAACATCAAGAGGAATAAAATACTCAGGAATAAATTTAGCAAAATGCTTGCAAGATTTGTACAGTGAAAAATACAAAAAAAAATTAGCATGAATTTAAAAAAAATAATTAAAGAAATGAAACAGCATTCCATGTTCATGGTTTGGAAGACATGCTATTGTTAAAATGACAATACACCCAAAATTTATCTACAGATTCAACACAATCTCTAGCAAAATCCCAGCTGGCTTCTTTTTTTTCTCCCAGAAACTGCAGAAATTTATATGAAAATACAAAGAACCCAGAATAACAAAAACAATCCTGAAAAGAAGACAAAATTGGAGTACTCACATTCCCCAAGTTCAATCCTTATTAAAAACTACTATAAGGAAGACTAGGAGATGGGATCAAGATGGCCAACTAGACATAGGTAGTATATGCCTCCTCCATGGAGAGGAACCAGAATAGTTATGAGACTCTCATATTTTGAACATGTCATTGAGGACAGAACACTAGTATTTACCAGAGAAGTGATGGAAAGCACCAAAAGTGGGTAAAGAAAAAGTTCAGGACAACTTCCCCAACCAGGGGTTGGCTAAGAGCTGGGAGAAGCTCCTGGATGCAGAGAAACAAGTAAGAACTTACTCCCCAGGACTCCACTCACCAAGATGACCTTTTATGATCTTGTCTACAAGAGACACCCCCTTGACCCATCCAGGTCTCTGGTCTAATATAGGTACCGATGTAGGGACTGAACAGAGATGTTGTTCAAGAAAGGGAACTCATGTGCAATCCCACAGGCACCTGATCCTAGGACAGCTTCAGCTGGACATCATTCTGAGAGCCCAGGTATTGGGGAAATGTAAGCATGCATGCATCCACTACATGGCCAGAAGGAGAGGTAGAGGAGCCCAGGTACTCCCACATACCCCTGGGAAGGTCCCTGCCATGCTTCTGTGAGCTGCTTTTGAGACTGAGACATGAATGGACAGAATTTTCCACAGTTTATCATTCATTGCTACCTGCCTCTGTGGGATCCTAGATTTCTGGTCACAGCAAGGTACCATTTTGAGAGTTTGGCAATGAACTGCACCCTGTCATTAGGCTTAGTTTCTGTGTGTGCCTGAGGAGGAACAGAGAACCAGGCATTCCAGCATGCATCTATGATGGTGTCCACCATCCTGCAGCTGGCTTCTTTGGGACCAAGTCTCCAGAAAACTGCATTCCCTACAGTTTTCTTCCAGAGAAATCTGCCTAAAAAGGGCCCCACCCTCTCTGTTCACAGGCCTAGTGCACCATTTTGAGAATTTGAAGCTGGGAAGCACCCCACCCTCAGGTTGAACTTGGGCTGAATCAGCAGCAGTTCATCCAGCTAAGGAGGAACAAGGGAGCACAAGCTCTTCTACACACACCTAGGACAATTCTCACCAACCTGCTATGGGGTTCTGTGAGACTTAGATGTGAGCATACAGCACTCCCCACAGTCTTTTGCCCATACCATTTGCCTAAAAGGGCCCTGGCCTCTTCGATGGCAGACCTATAGCTGGCACCATTTTGAGAGTCTAACATTGGGCTGCACCCCACTCTTGGGATGAGTTCAAGGTAAAGTGACTGCAGTTGCCACCTGGCTGAGAAAGGACAGGGGAGAGAAAGCTCTACTAACCATACTCAGGACAACACCTAACTCTCTGTAACAGGCAGTTGTGGGATTAGAGATGTGTCTTCCCAATCCATTGCAGCTATCCGTAATACCACATGGACCACTTAGGTCCTAATGGGTCACTCCACTACTACTGCCACCTCCCATACTATACCAGTTGCTCAGCATCCTGAGAAGCCCTCCACATACCCAGACATCTGCTCCAACTACTAGCTTTTAAGTAACCCACCTGAAGGCCCAAGAATTGGCCCCCCAAAACACACTAACACTGCTGCCAGTGTAAGTGCCTCTGGGGCCTAAAATCCAGTATACTTAGCCCACCGCTTCCACCACTGGGGCCAAAGACTGACTTGGCTTCTATTCAGGTCTCCAGAAAAATTTCACCACAGTCTCAAGTATTAAGTGTTCCCTAAACCACCAAGGAAATCACAGATACCTAAGAAATCATATAAACATCGCACTACTGCAGGCACTCAAAATCAAAGCCAAGTGTCCTACTCAACCAATGACATATATATATACACCTTTAAGAAAAAAATTGTCCCCTTTGAAAGAAAGTTAAAAAAAATCAGAACAAGCAACTGCCAAATTAGATGCACAAATATCAACAGAAGAACACAGGAAACATGAAAAAGCAAGGAAATATGACACTGCAAAATGATGACAACAATTTTCCAACAATGGATCATGATCAAAAAGAATTCCTCATAATACCAGACAAAAAATTCCAAATATTGATTCTAAAGAAGCTCCATAAGATGGAAGGTAAATCTGGAAACCAATACAAATAAATCAGAGAATCAATTCAGAATATAAATGAGAAATTTACACCAAGGAGATATCATAACAAAATCTGGAGATGAAAAAATTATTGAGCAAAATACAAAATACATTCCAAAACTTCAAAAATAGAATAGAGCAAGTAGAAGAAAAAAAATCTCAGAACTTGAAGACAGGTCTTTGAAATAAGTCAAATGAAATAAGAAACAACAAATAAAAATTTTAAAAAAGAAAAGCCTTTGAGATGTCTGAGACTACATAAAGTGATCACATTTATGAATTATTGGTATTCTTAGGGGGAAGAGAAATTTAAAAGTTTAGAAAACATATTTAAGAAAATAATCAATAAAAATTTCCCAGGACTACCAAGAAATTTAGACATTCAGATAAAGTTGTCCCAACAATGTCCAAGCAAATACATTGCAAGAAGGTCTTCACCATGGCATTATTATAATCAGAATGACTAAAGTGAAACGAAAGAGATAATTTTATTAAAATTAGCAAGAGAAAAGTATCTAGTTGCCTCTAAAGGAAACTTCATCAGACTAACAGTGGACCTCTCAGCAGAAACCGTGCAGGCCAGAAGAGAATGGGATGGTGTTTTCAAAATGCTGAAAGAAGAAGAAGAGGGAAAAACAAAACAGAAAACTTCTAGCCAAGAATTTTATATCCTCCCAGACTAAGCATCATGAATGAAGGAGAAATAAAGTCTTTCCCAGGGAAGTAAATGTTGACAGAATATTCATTATCAGTAGATTGGCCCTCCAAAAATATCCAAAGAGTATTAAACATAGAAGCAAATTAACAATATTCACCATCAGGAAAACACACAAAATTATAAAACTTACATGTCTCATGAAACAGTCACACAGCGGAGGAAGAGAAAGGAATTAAATGGCAACATGACAGATGTTCAACAAACAAGACAAAAGGACAAAGAGAAAGAAATAAAGATATTATACTACAACTAGAAATCAACTTGAAATATGACAAGAACAAAGCCTCACATATCAATAGTAACCTTCAACGTATGTAGTCTAAATACACAACTTAAAAGACATAGATTGACAGAATGGATTTAAAAAGATCCAACTACATCCTGCTTATAAGAAACTCACCTTATGCATAAAGACACATATAGACTTAAAGTAAAGAGGTGGAAAAATATACTCTATGCAATCAGAAACCAAAAGTGAGTAGAAGTAACTGTATTTATATAAAGTAAAGCATACTTTAAATGAAAGAGGATAAAAAAGACAAAGAAGACCATGTTGTAATAACAAAGGAATCAATTCAGCAAGAGGTTATAATGGCCTTAAATATATATGCATCCAATGTTGAAACAATAAGAATCTTAAAAGAAATATTACTAGATCTCAAGAAAGAGATAGATGGCAATGTAATAATAATATGGGACCTTAATATCCCAGTTACAGCACTAGACAGATCAAGATAGGAAATCAATAAAGAAACATTCAATATAAATTGGGCTTTAGGCCAAATGAACTTAACAGACATTTATAGAACATTCCACGCAACACCTATAGAATATGCATTATTTTCGTAAGTCCATGAAACATTCTTCCAGATAGACCTCATATTAGGGCAAAAAACTAGTCTTAACAAAATTTTAAAAATAAAAATCATACCAGGTGTCTTCTCAGCCCACAGTGGAATAAAGGTAGAAATTAATACAAAGAGAAACTTCAGAAACTATACAAACACATGGAAATTAAACAACATGCTCCTGAATGATCACAGAGTCAACAACAAAATAAAGACTGAGCTTAAAAAATGTTTTTAAACAAATGAAAATGAGATAACCATGTAACAAAAACATTTGTAACTCCTTAGTATTTTCAAATTTAAAAAATGAAGGAAATGAAAATGGAAACACAACATTCCAAAATCTGTGGGATACAGAAAAACAGTGCTAAGAGGGGAGTTAATAGCATTAAATGCCTATACCAGAAAAGTAGAAATATCACAAATTAACAACTTAATGATATTGTGCTCAAATGAACTAGAAAAGCAAGAACAAACCAAAGCCAAACCCAGAGTTAGTGGAAGAAGGGAAATAACAAAAATCAGAGCAGAACTAAATGAAATAGAGAAAATAACAATATTACAAAGGATCAATGAAATGAAAAGTTGCTTCTTTGAAAAGGATTAAAAAATTGATAAACCATTAGCTAGACTAAACAAGGAAGAGAGAAGATCTAAGAAACACAATTGGAAATGAAAAAGAAGACATTACAACTGATATAACAGAAATACAAAAGATCATCACAGACTATTATAAACAACTATGTGCTCATAAACTAGAAAATGTAGAGGAAATGGATGAATTCCTGAAAACATACAACCTCCCAAGATGGAACCAGGAAGAATTAGAACTCCAAATAGACTAATAACATGTAGCAAGATGGAATCAACAATTAAAAAACTCCCCAAAACAACAACAAAATCCCAGGACCAGATGGATTCATAGCTGAATTCTACCAGATGTACAAAGAACTTGTGCCAATCCTACTGAAACTCTTCTAAAATATCGAGAAGAAGGGAATTCTCCCTAACTCATTTTACAAAGCCAGTATCACCCTGATATCAAAGCCAGGAAAGGATGCAAACAAAACAAGCAAACAAACAAACAAAATAAAACAAAACAAAACACAAAGCAAATTACAGAGAAATGACTCTAATGAACATAGATGAAAAAATCCTCAATAAAATACTAGTAAACCAAATCCAAGAGCACATCAAAAAATAATTCACCAAGATCAAGTGGGTTTTATTATAGGGATGCAAGAATGGTTCAACATACAAAAGTCAATAAATGTGATTCATCACACAAACAGGATCAAAAACAACCACATCATCTTAATAGATACAGAAAAATCATTCAACAAAACCCAGAATCCCTTCATGATAAAACTTTCAAAAAACTCAGTGTAGAAAGAAAATGTCTCAAAATAATAAAAGCCATATCTAATAAACCCACAGCCAACATCATACTGAATGGTAAAAAATTGAGTGCATTCCCCCTGAGAACTAAAAGACAAGAATGCCCCTTTTCACCACTTCTATTCAACATGGTACTTGAAGTCCTAGCCAAAGCATTCATGCAAAAGAAAGAAAGGGCATCCAATTGGAAAAGAGGAAGTCAAATTGTCTCTGCTGATTATATAATCTTATACATAGAAAATTCTAAAGATTTTTCCAAAAGATTCCTAACTGATAAATGAATTCAGCAGTCTCAGGTTTAAAATCAATAGCATTTCTATAAACCAACAACAACCAAGGTGAGAACCAAACCAAGAATACATTCCCATTTACAATAGCTTCAAAAATAAATAAATAAAATGTCTAGGAATAAATCTAACCAGAGAGGTGAAAGATCTCTACATGGAGAACTACGTGAAAGAAATCATAGATGACAAAATTTAACTCAAAACGGATTAAAAACTTAAATGTAAGACCTAAAACAATAAAATTCCCAGAAGAAAACCCAGTAAAAACTCTTCTGGACATTCATCTGAGCAAAAAATTTATGACTAAGACCCGAAAAGCAAATGCAATGAAATAAAAAATTGGCAAATGGGACTTAATTAAGCTAAAAAGCTTCAACACACCAAAAGAAATAATCAGCAGAGTAAATAGACAATTTACAGCATGGGAGAAAATATTTGGAAACTATATGTCTGACAAAGGATTAATGTCCATAATCTACAAGGAACTCAAACAACTCATCAAGAAAAAAACAAACAACCCCCATAAAAAGTGGGAAATGACATGAACAGACATTTTTCAAAATATAGATGACCAATAAACATATGAAAAAATACTCAACATTACTAATCATCAGGGACATGGAAATTAAAACCACAATGAAATACCACTTATCCCTGTCAGAATGGCCATTATTTAAAAATCAACAAAAACAATAAAATTTCACACTGAGGTGGTGAAAAGGGAAAACTTACACACTATTGTTTGGGATGTAAGTTAGTACAACCCATATGGAGATCAACATTGAGATTTCTCAAATAACTAAAATCAGATCTACCATTCAATCCTGCAGTCTAACCACTGGACATCTACCCAGAGAAAAAGAAATCACTATATTAAGAAGATACCTGTACTGGAATGTTTATCACAGCCAAATTCACAATTGCAAAGATATGGAATCAACATAAGTGCCCACCAACTAATAAGTGGATAAAGAAAATGTTATACACACGCACACACACACACACACACCAAGGAGTACTACTCAATCATAGAAAGGAATGCAACAATGTCTTTTGAAGCAACTTGATGGAACTAGAGGCCATTACCTTAAGTGAAGTAGTGAAGTGACCCAGGAATAGAAATATAAATGTTACATGTTCTCACTTATAAGTGGTGGCTAAACTATGGCTACACAGGGACACACAGAGTGGTATAATGGATATGAGAGACTCAAATGGGGAAGGTTGGGAGGGAGTGATGGATTAAAAATTACCTATGAGGTATAATAGACAGTACCTGGGTGATGGGAACACTGAAAGCTCAGACTTCAACACTATAAAATATGTATGTAACAGAATTCAACTTGTACCTCCGAAACCTATTAACATAAAAAACAAAAAAAAAAATAAAAAGGAAGACAATGTGGTACTGACATAAAGATAAACACACAAATCAATGGAATAGAATTAATAATCCATAAATTAGCCCATACATTTGCGATCAATTGATTTTTGACAATAGTGCCAAGACAATTCAAGGCAAAAGCATAGTTGTTTCAACAAATATTGATGGGACAACTGAATATCCACATGCAAAAGAATGCAGTTGGACCACCACATTACACCACATTCAAAAATTAACTCAAAGAGGATCAAAGATATTAAGAGCTAAAACTATCAAACTCCAAAAGAAAACCTACATATACGTATTTGTTAAACTTAGAATAGGCAATGGTTTATTAGATATAACACCCAAAACACAAGCACCCAAAGGAAAGAAAAACAACAGATAATCTGAACTTCATCAAAATTAACCACTTTTGTACATCAAGGAACACTATCCAGAAAATGAAAATATAACCCCCCAGAATGACATAAAATATTTACAAACCATATATCTGATAAGAGTCTAATTTCCAGAATATATATAAGGAACACTTACATCTCAGCAACAAAAAGATAAACAACCCAAATAAGAAATGTGCAAACAATTTGAATAAACATTTTTCCAAAGAACATAATCACATGAAAAGTTGCTTACCATTGGAAAAATGCAAATCAAACCACAATGAGATACCACATTTTATCTAGTAGGGTGACTATTATCAAAAAGATTCTTCAAACTAAATGATAATAGGGACACAAGTTATCAAAATCTGTGGGATACATCAAAAGCACTCCTGAGAGGAAAACTAATAGCATTAAATGCTCACATCCAAAGACAGCAAGCTCAAAAATTAACAAACTAATAAACCATCTCAAGGAATGGGAAAAGGAAGAACAAATTAATTCTAAACCTAGCAGAAGAAAAGAAATAATGAAGATAAGAACAAAACTAAATGAAATTGAGAACAAAAGAACTATACAAAAGATCAATGAAACTAAAAGTTAGTTTTTTGAAAAGATAAACAAAATTGATAGACCTCTTGCTATATTGACAATAAGTAGAAAGGAGGGGACTCTAATAAACTCAATTATAAATGAAAAAGAAGAGGTCACCACAGACATCGCAGAAATACAAAACATTACATGTGAATACTATACAAATCTATGCTTAAAAACTACAAAATATGGAGGAAATAGACAAATTCTTGGTAACACACAACCTCCCTAAGCTCAAGCAAGAGGAAATAGAATACCTGAACAGACCGATATTAAGCACAGAAACTGGAGCAACAATTAAAAAACCTTCCACCCAACAAGAAAAAGTCCTAGATCAGATGGGTTCACACCCAAATTTTACCAAACATACAAAGAAGAACTCACACCTATATTGCAGAAATTTTTCCACAACATTGAGAAAAATGGTATCCTCCTCACCTCATTCCACAAAGCCAATATCACCTTGATACCAAAGCCATTAAAGGACACAACAAAAAAAGGAAACTACAGGCCAGGCATGGTGGTTCACGCCTGTTACCCTAGTACTCTGGGAGGCCTAGGCGGGCAGATTGTTTGATCTCAGGAGTTTGAGATCAGCCTGAGCAAGAGTAAGACCCTGTCTCAACTAAAAATAGAAAGAAGTTAGCTGGACAACTAAAAATATATAGAAAACATTAGCTGGGCATGGTGACAAATGCCTGTAGTCCCAGATACCCTGGAGGCTGAGGCAGAAGGATTGCTTGATCCCAGGAGTTTGAGATTGCTGTGAGCTAGCCTGATGCCATGGCACTCTAGCCTGTTCAACAAAGTGAGACTCTGTCTCAAACAAACAAACAAACAAAAAACACCAACAACAAAAAAGGAAACTACAGATCAATATCCCTCATGAATATAGACGCAAAAATCCTCAACAAAATCTTACCAAATTAAATCCAACAGCACATCAAAAAAATAATAATTCATCATACCAGGTTGGCTATATAAAAGAGTTGCAAGGCTGGTTCAATATATGCAAATCTATAAATGCAATCCACCACATAAACAAAAGCAAGAAAAAAGACCATATGATTCTCTCAATAGATGCAGAAAAAAACATTTGACAAAATCCAGCACACCTTCATGATAAAAACTCTTAACAAAATAGGCATAGATAGGAATATCTGAAAATTATTAAGACCATATATGATAAACCCACAGCTAATATCATACCTAATGGGGGAAAATTGAAAGCATTCCCGCTTAAAACTGGAACCAGACAAGGTTACACACTATCTCCACTTATATTTAACATGTGCTGGAAGTCCTCGGCCAGCAATCAGACAAGAAAGGGGAATTCAGGGTGTCCGAAAGGAGGCAGAAGAGATCAAACTCTCACTCTTTGCTGACAATAGGATACTATAGCTTGAAAATCCCAAAGATTCAACCAAGAGACTCCTGAAATTGATAAATGAATTCAGTAAAGTCTCAGGATACAAAATTAATGCACATAAATCAGTGGCATTCATATATGCCAATAACAGTCAAGCTGAACAACAAATCAAAGATGCATCACCTTTCACAATAACATCAAAGAAAATTAAAGATTTAGGAATATATTTAACAAAGGAGGTAAGAGACTTTTATAGGGAGGACTATGAAACACTGAGAAAGGAAATTGTAGAAGATATAAACATATTGAAATCCCTGCCATGCTCATGGATTGGCAGAATCAATATTGTTGAAATGTCCATACTACCTAAAGTAATCTACAGAATTAATGCATTCCCTATCAAAATACCAACATTATTGTTTACAGATATAGAAAAAATAATTCTACACTTCTATGGAAGCAGAGAAGACCTTGTATAAACAAAGAAATCTTAAGCAAAAAGAACAAATTGGGATGCATCAGTCTACCAGAGCTCAATCTTTACAACAAGGATATAGTAACTGAAACAGCATAGCATTGGCACAAGAACAGAGATATAGACCTTTGGAATAGGACAAAGATCCCAGATATAAAACCATCCTCTTATTGTCATGGTTGACAAAGCAGACAAAAATATACAGTGACGAAAAGTCTCTATTCAATAAACGGTATGGGAAAACTCCATAGTGACATGCAGAAGATTGAAACTGAATCCCCACCTCTCACCTCTCACAAAAATCAACTCGCTATGAATAACAGACTTAAATCTAAGGTGTGAAACTTTAAGAATTCTAGAATAAAATGTTGGAAAAACTCTTATAGACATTGGCCTAGGCAAAGGATTTAGGAAGAAGACCCCCAAAGCAATCACAGCAGCAACAAAAATAAATAAATGGGACACTATCAAATTAAAAAGCTTCTGCACAGCCAAGAAAACTATCATTAGAGTGACTAGACAACCTACAGAGTGGGAGAAAATATTTGAATGCTACACATCTGATAAAGTGCTCATAACAATAAGCTATATAGAACTTAAGAAAATTAACAAGAAAAAATAAAATAACTCCATTAATAAATGGGCAAAGAACATGAACAGAAACTGTTAAAATGAAGACAGAATAATGGCCAGCAAATATATAAAAAGGTGATAAACATCTCTAATCATTAGTGAAATAAAAGTCAAACCCACAATGAGATATCACCTAACTTCAGTGAGAATTGCCTTTATTAAAAAGTCCCAATACAGCAAATGCTGTCATGGTTGTGGAGAGATAGGAAAACTCTTACACTCCTGGTGGGACTGCAAATTAGTACACCCTTTGTGGAAAGTAATTTGGAGATACCTCAAAGAGCTAAAAATAGAAATACCATTTGATCCAGCAATTCCAGTACTAGGCATCTGCCCCCCAAAAAAATAAGACATTCTATAATAAAGGCACCTGCACTCGAATGTTTATGGTAGCACAGTTCACAATTGCAAAGATGTGGAAACAACTCAAGTGCCCATGATTACGTGAGTGGATTATTAAAATGTGATATATATATATATATATATATATATATATATATATATCACATGTATTCTATGAGATATATATATATATATATCATATATATATATCTCATAGAATACTACTCAACTAAAAAAAAGTAACAATGGTGATCTATCCTTTTATATTATCCTGGATAGAGCTTGAGCCCTTCCTTCTAAGTGAAGTATCCCAAGAATGGAAAAACAAGCACCACATGTACTCCCCATCAAATTGGTACTAACTGATCAATATTAAGTTAATCACATGGTAGTAATATTAATTGGGTGTTGGTCAGGAGGGACAGGTGTGGGGGTGGGTAAACTCACAATTAATGGAAACGGAGCACAGTGTATGGGGGAGGGGCATGCTTCTAGCCCTGGTATGGGCAAGGCAAAGTCATTACATGTAACTAACATGTTTGTACCCCCATAATATTCTGAGATAAAAATAGACACACAATGACAAACGTTGATGAGAATATAGAATAATTGCAACCATCATACCTTGCTGATGGAAGGCAAAATGGTGCAACTACCTTGGAAAACACTGCAGCAGTTCCTCAAAAAGTTAAACAGTTACCATATACACAAGAAAATTGAAAATATAAATCCAAAGCAAAATTTGTACATACAATTCACAGAAATATTATTCATAATAGCACAAAAGTAGAAACAACCCAAATGTCCACCAACTGGTGAATGGATAAACAAAATGTGGCACACTTATACAATGGAATATTATTAAGAAATAAAAAGGTATACAGGCTACAACATGTATAAACCTTGAAAATATTATGCTAAGTAAAAGAAGCCAGTTAGAAAAGGATATATATTGTATGATTCCATTTACAGTCCTCCCTCAGTATATGCAGGGTTTCCTTCCAGGACTGCCTGCATATACCCAAATTCACATATATTTAAGTCCTCCAGCTGGCCCTGTAGAACCTCTGTATACAAAAAGTTGACCCTCCATATAAGCTGGTTTTACATCTTGCAAATACTATATTTCCAATCCCTATTGGTTGAAAAAAATCAGCATAAAAGCAGACCCTTGCAGTTCAAGTGTCAACTGTACATGAAGTGTAAAGAATAGAAAAATGTATATAGAGTCAGAAGGTAGATTAATGATTGGCTAGGGCGATGGTGTAGGGGTGGGGGTGGGCTAATAGGTATTGTATTTCTTTTGGGGGTCATTAATATGTTCTATAATTAGATTATGGTAATGTTTGTACAACTCTAAATGTACTGAAATCCATTGAGTTGTACATTTTAAAACAGTAAATATTATGGTATGTAAATTAGATGTCAATAAAGCTTTTAAAAATATATAGTGACTTGAATAAGGACAAACCAACAAAATCAGAGTTCCTTTAAAAAAAATTTTTTTTTCTGACACAGAGTGTCACTCTGTTGCCCAGGCTAGAGTGCTGTGGCATCAGCCCATCTCACAGCAACCTCAAACTCCTGCGCTCAAGCAATCCTCCTGCTTCAGCCTCCAGAATAGCTGGGACTGCAGGCATGTGCCACCATGCCTGGAAATTTATTTTTTTTCTATATATTTTTAGTTGGTCAGCTAATTTCTTTCTATTTTTCGTAGAGATGGGGTCTCACTTTTGCTCAGGCTGGTCTCGAACTTCTGAGCTAAAAGAATCTCCCTGCCTTGGCCTCCCAGAGTGCTAGGATTACAGGCGTGAGCCACCACGTCTAGCCAATTCCTTTAAAACTTAATAAAAAATTTTTGGCCAGAGCAGTGGCTCATGCCTGTAATCCTAGCACTCTGGGAGGCTGAGGCAGGAGGATCGCTCAAGTTCAGGAGTTTGACGTTGCTGTGAGCTAGGCTGATGCCACGGCACTCTAGCCTGGACAACAGAGTGAGACTTCATCTCAAAGAAACAAACAAAAAAATAATTTGATTAAGTTAAATCATGATTCTAGCATCTTTTTCACATTATGTTATTAAATATTAAATGTCCGATTTCTTTAGTACTAAGTTCGACAGTTGATATCTCTGACATTTCACTTTGACACTTCTTGTTTCATTTTTATTGTGAAGGTACATCCTCAGTCTTTCAACACACGTTTTGGCTTGTGATTGTCTTTCAATTTTCTTTTTAGAACGATTTCTCTGAAACCATGGATAAGTCAAAAATTCACGTTACTTTCAAATAGGAGTTCCGTCGTGGAACCAATGCAGTGCAGACAGCTCAAAATATCAATGAAGTGTCTGGGAAGGATGTGGCTAGTGAATGCATAGTATGTTGATGGTTTGAGAAGTTCCAATCTGGTGATTTTAATCTTGAAAATGAGCCCCGTGGGTTACCTGAGACCAAGGTGGATAATAATGAGCCGTAAACTGTTGTGAAGGTAAATCCATTTCAACCTATGCATGGATTAGCAGCAAGGCTTGATGTTACTATTCCAGTGATATTGGACCATTTGAAACCAAATGGCAAGGTAAAGAAGCTGGATAGATGTGTTCCTCATGAATTAAACAAGTGTCAGAAAGAAATAATCTCAAAGCTTGCCTTTCTTTGCTGTCACGACATAAATAGTGAACCATTTCTACATCGTATTTTTATGAGTGATGAAAAATGGATTCTTTTTGACAATTGCAAGCATTTGGCAAAATGGTCAGATAAAGATGAAGTGCCAAAAACACAGTCCAAAACAAAAAATTCATACAAAAAAGCTAATGGTATCTATTTGGTGGTCCAGCGCTGATATTATCTATTGCAGCTTCATGAAACCTGGTCAATCCATTACAGGGGGTGTCTACTGCAACCAAATGGACAAAATGATGAGGATGCTTGCAATTAAACAGCTGAGATTGGTCAATAGAGACAGGCCAATCCTCTTGCAAGACAGCGCTAGATCACGTCTCAAAGTACAGACTTTGCTGCTCAAAGTACAGAAGCTGGACTTGGAAACTCTCTGTCATTCACCATATTCAACATAACTTGCGCCAATTAATGACCACTTCTTCCATTCTTTGGACCATTTCTTACAAGGAAAAATATTCAGTTGTCAATAAGCTGTGGAAAACACCCTTTCCGATCTCATTGCCACTCGCTTTCCAGGCTTCTTCACTTCTGCCATAAACAAAGTATTGTTAAGATGGCAAAACTGTTTCAATAGTTTTGGTGCATACTTTGATTAATTAAGTACTGCTTCTTGTTTGGGATATAATAAATTACACTTTTGATTCAAAATTGGACATTTCATATTTAATGACCTAATATATATATTTTTTCCTCTCCCACCTGTAATTGAGACACTCAAAACAAAAGTGACAGCTTAGAGGAATGCCCTTTCCTGCTGATAATTTATCACCACTATCCCTCTTCCACGTTTTCCACCAGATCTGATTTAAGCATCATTAATAGTGTAAAAGAAATATGAAATGGTACCCAGAAATTAGTGTGTGGAAAATAGTAATAGGTACATGGCTACTGAAAATAATTTACTGAAGGATACTTACCCCTGAATATTCCACTCCAGGCAAAATTACTTGAGGTTTCGGATATTGGCTTAGGGGTATCATTATCATTTAGTTACAAGATAGAGGCTGTCTTAGTCTGTTTTCTGTTGCTTAGACCAGAATATTCAAATCTGGATAATTTATAAAGAGAAGGAATTTATTTCTTAAGTTCTGGGGGCTGAGAAGTCCAAGACTGAGAGTGAGAGCATTCTTGCTGGTGGGAACTCTCTGAAGAATCTTAAGGTGGTGTAGTCTATCATATAACAAAGGGGCTGATAATGCTGTTGGGCTAGCTCAAGTCACTCTTATTTTTCTTAAAAGCCATAAGTTCCCCTCTTCTAATGACTCAGTCACCTCTTAAAGGACCCACTTCTCAATACTACCGCATTGGGGATTAAATTTCAGCATAATTCTTGGAAGGGACATTCAAACCATTCAGAGTCTTAGTCCCATGACTAAAATGCTAGCGTGAGATGTGGCAAGAGCTGAAACATTTCCATCTCTAGCTTCCTGGGCAGTACAGCGGGGTCATCATCTGCAGCAACATCAAGGTCTTCTTAGATGGGTTATTCTTGTGTTGTAACCTTTGGAAATATCCTGGGGGACAGTAGGTGGCATTCATTATTCATCATGTAATATGCCAATGTGTGATTGTCAATGAGCCTTTTCAGTGTGAGTGGCAGCTCTTCAAGGTCTACACACTTCCATCATCCCTGTGGCTATTAGAAACTTTGGTCCTTTTCTCAGGTCACAATCTGACCCCACAACACTCACTATTCCTTCCTTCCTCCTGTAGCAGAACAGAAAGTTAACTTGGATAGAGAAATGAGGAAGTGGCCATTAAAATGGTGAGACATTAATGACTGTCTAGATTCATTTTTTTGACTCCAAGTTTCATTAATTCCAAAAATGAGGATCACTGGAACATGATGAGGCCTCTAGGCTTTGTAGTGTAATTTATAAATGGTTTATTACCTCTACTTGGCCCAAAGTTTTTAAGGCTTGAATCTTAAAGCCATAAAACTATGTGGTTTTAAAATTTTTAAAAATCAAATTATTTCTTTTCTTTTATTGCAACATATTTCATTTGGAAGCATCAGAAACCGTTTTACCTCCTTCACATGTGAAGTTATTATTCAAACCATAAGTTTGTAGAAAAAAAGATACAGATATATGATCACTTATTTGACTACAATAGACTTTACTTCCAATGGCTCATTCTCCATTACAGGAGTGAGGAAATTGTCACTTAATTTTGTAAATTGCGAATTGAGATTTAGAATCATTCATACTCTAATTGTATTGATATAAAATGAACTGAGGATAAAAATCTAAATTCCTTACCATAACTTACAAGACCCTACATAATCTGGCATCTACCTACCGTTTGCCTTTTATTTCATTGCCTTTGGACTTGTGCCCTCCACCTGAATCATATTCTAAATGGTTGTCTTCCACTTGTCATTTATGTGTCAGCTCAATTATCATCTGTTTCAAAAGATCTTCCCTGGCCATCATATCTGAAAAATGGCCCTCTCCACCTAGAACTCATCAATACTTGAAATTATCTTTAATTTGTGAGTGGTTTGTCTCCCTGCACTAGACTGGAAGCTTCATGAAAGTGTGGACCTTGTTTCTCTTGTTAACCTACAAGATTAGTTGGCATATAATAGATCTACAGGTAAATATTTGGTTAATTAAATTCTTGAACCTGTCAATATGTTGGTAACATTGCCTTTTAGAAACCAGTACATCTAAGAATACTTCCTTCAAGCAAATTTATTTTTATCATATTTACTGACATGAACAATAATAATAGAATAAACCTAGTTGCCTTGTATGCATCTGCTGGATGGATACTTTTCATATTATGTGCTGGAGGTGAAAATAAAGGGGACATTTTATCTGTATCACAGAGCCACTTCAGGTAAAAGAGACAATGTGGTATGATACTATAAGTTGGTCATTTGGTTTAATTTATTAATTAATCAAGTGAATATTATTAGATGTTGAACATTATGCCTCAGGAAACTTGAGGGCTTAACATAGAGGAGGCAGCATTTATCAGGAGTAATTCCCAGAAAATTGCAGGATTAACTAGTTTTATTCTTCAACCTTTGGAGGCAAAGTGCTTAAATAAATGTCAGGAGTGTTATTAGATTAAGGCCTTCTCAAAATAGGTTAGGGAAGATAGACAAAAAGGAAGAGATTCCAAAGAATATGGCTAAATAGACAACTTACGACTTCTAAATTTCAGCATTAACTGTCATCAAGAACTTCAACTCTTCATAACTCTATATGGAAAGCAAGAGAATCTTCAGTATAAGCAGGGATAAAACCTCATAAAGTCTTCTTGATTAAAGACAACAATGTTCTATGAAAAAACATTTTAATTTAGATGGAAAATTTTTGGCAGTCATAAATGCATTATATGGAAATATATTACCTGAATTTATAATCCAATGCTTTAAAAAAATCCTTCTCCATTATGGAAACAGCTTGATGGTTACTCAAAAAGTTAAATGTAGAAATACTATATTATCCAGAAAATCCATGCTGAGTTATATAACCAAAACAAATGAAAGCAAGTATTCAAATGGAATATTTGTACCTCAATGTTCATAGCAGCATTATTCATAACAGACAAAAGGTAGGAACAAGCCAAGTGTCCATGAAAGGATAAACAAAATGTGATATATACATACAATGAATATTATTCAGCCTTAAAATAGAAGGTAATTCTGATACATGTTAAAACATGGATGAACCTTGAAGACATTAAGTGAAATAAACCAGTCACCAAAAGCCAAATATTTTATGATTTCACTTATAACTGGAGCATTCAAATTCGTAGAGATGGAAAGTAGAATAGTGGTTGCCAGGGGCATGGTGGAGAGGAGAATGGGTAATTTTTGTTTAACAGGTATGGAGTTTCTATTTGGGATGATGAAAACATTCTGACAATAAATAGTAGAGATGGTTATACAACATTGTAAATGTTCTTAATGACAGTAATGGTGCACTTAAAATGGTTAAAATGGTAAATTTAATGATATGTATATTTTACCACATTTTTTTAAATCTCTCTATTTTTTTTTTGTCTGATAATTCATTTGTTTTAACTGTCTGTATTTAATTTCTTTCATTATAGGCAACTCCATTGTCTGAGCAGCCAGTTTGGGCATTAGAATCAGGCAGACCTGGGTTCTAGTCTCTGTTTTGCTACTTCCTGTGACATCTCTGACTGACTAATGACCGAACCTTTCAGAGCTTCAATTTTCTCATCTGTAAAACAAATTTTCAACTTTTACTTTTAAGAAGTAGAATCTTTGCTCTTGACAAAACCTTATACAGAAAACACCCTCATTTAAAACCTAAATAGATAAAACATATAAAAACAATAAAAAGGTGCTCTTAGATATTAGGAGGTAAATATGTATCTCTAGTGAGGTGGGGGAGGGTGGAGACAAGGAAGTCCCATTACCCTTGCCCCTACCCCCAAGTTACTTCTCTGGAACCTTCCAAGGCAGAAAGTAGCATGGTTTAAAAATCACTTGGCTAATGATGCTCAAATAGCATTTCTAGCTCTAAAATTCTATGATCACTTGTTTTAGAGAATTTGCAGTTGCTGGATCATTTAAAAAGCTGCTGTTAGGAACAATATTCTAGGATGGCAAGTGCGTGAAAGCACTTTGTAAATTTCAAAGACCATCCCACATGGAAAGTACAGTTGTTATAATTATGTATTATTTTGTTTTAAATATGGTGAAGTAGAAAGAACATTGGACAGGGAAATCAGAATATCTGGATCCCTTCCTGCAGTGGCACTGAGAAATACACTAGTTAATATAAAAAAATAAATGCAAATAACACAGATGGAACACTAGATGGCAGTAGCATAAATAGATTGAAAAGGAGAAAGAAGAGGGTTAGATGTCCCTGCCCATCCTTTCTCTCCCTCCTTAACATACAAATTCTTGCCTTGTTTTCATAATAAAACAATATTTATTACTAGGAAAATCATTAGGCTAATTGTTAGAGCTAACATATTTTGTATATAAACAATACTAATCTGATAATCCCTTTCTATTTAATAATCAGAAGAAAGAAATAAAAGTAGAAACTAAAAGAGGTTCAGAATTCTTTAAGTAAACAATTGCCAAGACTCTGCTACTTTCTAATACTGGAAAAACCTTGGTGAAGTCCACATCACCACATCTTTAGTATTCTTGATACTTGAAGATGAAGTTAATTGAACTCTCTGTAACTAATTGGTGAGCAGCAATGGACTGAGATCAACATATACTACACTAATATATGCATTAAGTTAGAAGTGGAATTGATAGTTGGTCAGAAGTCTTTGAACTGCTTGCACATTCATTTTTCCCTTTCTCAGTACATTTTGCCAAAATATGTTACAAATAAAGCTAAGATTATAGGTTAGCGTTGTTCTGTATTTTTTTCCTGCAAATATTTGTTGAATGCCTAGTATATTTAGGTGCTCTGATAAATATGTCATAGACCACCCTTAAGGAGCTTACAGCCTAACAAAGAAGACAGAATATATTTACAGTGCAATAAGATATACACTACTAAAGGTAAATGCAGGATGTTATGAAAGCACTTCACCTGAGTGATGAAAGACACTGAATAAGAGAATTATAGAGAGAGGAAAGAGTAAGTACAAAGGCATTTCTATTTGATAGAACATGTTTGTGAAACCTTAGGAACTCAATATTCCTTGAGCATTATGGCAGCCAGGGAAAGGGAATATAGTATGATAGAGCTGAGGGTGGATGAAAATCAGAGGCCAGATCCTGAAGGACCTTGGGTAAAGAATTTAAATTTATTCTATAATTAATCTCTAGTTGTTTTTTAAGCAAAATAGTGACATAATAAAATTTTAGAAAGATTAATTCCTATAGTGTGGAGGCTGGATTGGGTGGTGGGAAGGATAGGATTCAAGAGGACAGGCAGAGAAATCAGTTAGGAGGCTGTTACCATACTTCAAGCAAAAAATGAAAGTGACTTACCTGTAATAGATAACTAGATATCTATATCACTGAGGCTGAAGAAAAGTAGATGATCCAGAGATGTAGAAGCAGTTAAATTTGGTGGTTTATTGAATATGGAAGATTTAAGAGAGGGAAGGATGATGAATGATGAACATATTTCTGGTGTGCAGCTTTGATAGAGAACAATAGAGAAGTAGTTAGGTATATTAGAACAAGATGATAAATTCAGTCTTCAATGTATTCAATGTAAAGTAACAATGGAAGATTCAAATAAAGCAGGCAGTTAGATAGATAAACTTTTGTCTGGGATGGAGACACAGTGTTTGGAGTCTTCAATATATAGATGTTAACTGGAACCACATAAATGAATCAGATTGATGATAGAAAGTGTGTGGGTTTAAGAGGGAAGTGTTAAAGTTAAAATCCCAAGGAATATTAACATTTAAGGGATCAATGATATAAGAATTTACAAAAAATCTAAGAAACAGTCAAAGGTGGATAGAAGGTTAAGGACTGATGAGGACAGAAATGTCTGTGAGATTTAGTATTATGAAGCTCTTAGGTGATCTTGGTGATGGAAATTTTAGATAAAAGGTGAGAGCAGAAAGCCAGATTTCAGTGAATTAAAGCAAGAATGGGAAGAAAATGTCCAGTTGTATAGCACACTAGATACATTGAGGGGCTTTTCCCCAATGTATCAATTAAATCCTGAAAAAAATAGATGTTTAATGTATTGCTGGGCTCAGAAAGTAAGAGAAAATTTTGAGGCATTCTCTATGTTATTCAAAAAGAAAGTATACTGAAACAGTGCAGCTATCAATGAGCAAGCACAAGTATGGCTTAGATATGAGGGTAAATGTCATTATTAGCACTAACATGGATAAAGAGAAAAACTATGGGCTATCATAAAGCAGGGAAGAGGAATTTTAGGCTACAGGCATTAAGCTAAAATACCCCCAAAGGAACTAAAGTGGTCCTAAGTTAATATTTAATAATATACCCTGACAAACACAAAGGCAAACATAAATCTCTGGAAGAAGGCATCATCAATCTAAAGATTGCTGTCCCACAGATAAAGATCAATAAAATATAACATCACAACAGAAGGTCACCAAACACACAAGGACAAAACCATTACGAGTGAGTGCCAATGGATAAATAAATGAACAACATATTTAGACTCCAATAGACTTCCTTCAGTTATTAGAATAATCACATACAGATTATAAACTATGTATAAACAATGCTATGGTTTGGATATGGTTTGATTTTTACTCACAAGAACTCATTTTGAAATTTTGATCTACAATGTGACAGTGTTGGGAGGTGGGGACTAGAGGCAGGTGTTTGGGTAATAGGGGTGGATCTCTTATTAATGACTTGGTGTTGTTCTCATATAGTGAATATCTTCTTCTTTTGTGAGACAAGGTTAGTTCTCATGGGAATGTATTTATTTTTGCAAGAGTGAGTTGTTATAAAGCAAGGATTCCCCTCAGGTTTTCCCCTCTTCACATTGGTCTGTTCCCCTTTAACCTTCTCTGCCATGTTTATGACACAATGAAAGTCCTTGCCAGAAGCCAGGCCCATGCCCTTGATCTTTTCAGCCTGCAGAACCATGAACTAAAATAAACCTCTTTTCTTTATAAATTAATTACCCAGTGTCAGGTATTCTATTATAGTAACACAAAACAAACTAAGACAAACTGTTTTGTGATAAAATAAATAAATGAGTAAGTAACAAAATTATATATATATAAATTATATATATATAATTTTATTTAGTTCAGTATATATATACATACACACATATATATATATATACTGAACTAAATGAAACTTACAACATTGAAAAAAAAGCTGTTGAAAATTAGTATATGTACTAAACAGCATATTAGATAAAGTTAAAAAATGTATTCGCAAACTAGACCATAAATCTCAGGAAATTGGGGGCCAAGATGGCAGACTAGAAGCAGCCCCCACATGCCACTCTCAAGGAGAAGATTGAAAGTTGCAAGTAGATGCCCATCTATGGATGGACCTTCTTGTAGAATGTACTGTAAGTAATCAGAGAAATGACAGGAGACACTCAACGTGAAGGAGAGTAAGACGAGGTGATCCACTTGGCAAAGTCAGAAGGTACCTGGGGGAGACATCAAAATTTGGAGAAGGATCAGAGGAGAGAACTCCAGTGCTTCCCATTCCCCTGTGGACACAATGGACCTAAGTCATTAGGGGGCATCCTCACCACTGAAGCCTCCTGTACCAATCAGGGAACTCCTTGGAGAATGTGCAGTAACTTTGCACTGTAATGCACACACAGCAGGAACCTGCTGGCTTCCATTTCCAGGTTACTACAACTGACACCATTCTGAGCTCTTGAGGCAAGAGCACCCAGTCTATACAGTGGTTGGCTCCCCTGCAACTGCCTCCATATCACCCCAGGGGTGGGTCAAGGAAGGAGCAAGGAGGAAAGATGCAGTCATGTGTCCTGTGACTGGGAGCTGAACACCCTCCACTGCAGAATTCAGAGTAGGTGTCCATGTCACCTGAGAAGATCCATGACAACAGTCTCAGTGGGACATGCATGGGTAGAGAGCTCCAGCTGCCTGGCAGGTCAGCCTCTGCAGCCCCAGGTGCTGCCTAGTGGGTCTGACCCCCATGGCCTCATACATCATCCAATAGACATCACCCCCATAGCCCTGTGTGCTCCCAGCAGATGCCGGCCCTTTTGGCATTGCACGCCTGTGGTCCAATGCTCCACCACATACTGACTAGCCATAAGCCACCCCATTGATGCAGGACATCACTGTATCTGGAACTGGGTGCCTGTAGCCCTGACACCCATGGCCACCATCTAGATAGCTTTTCCCAGTAGCCGCTGCCCCCACTGTGGGGAGACCTGAACAGAGCAGTCTCCCACAATACCTGGGCAGAGCAGTCTCCCACCTGCCTCCATTGAGAGGGACTCACATAGTCCTCCCCAACCAAGCTTCCGAAAGCAGCCTGGGGACCAACCCACCACTCTGCATAAAGATCCCCCAGCACTGAACTGTATTGTAACAATCACAGGGAAATGGGACAAAGTAGAACACCTACATTACAGGCTCTCAGTGCATCAACCCCTCTCCTACAAGATCAATATTTAAGAACATGACACTAATGCACCATCTAGTGACCTCTCCTTTTTCTCACCAAATGGGAGAGTTCCAAGCAAAGGAGAACAGGCGCATCACAAAACTATCTTGACTGAGCTTAGAGAATAGGTTTCAAATGAGAAGGAACCAGCAAAAGAGCTCTGGCAACATGAGAAAAACAGCTGGTTTGGCACTACCAAAGGATCATAATATATCTACAGCAATGGACCCCAACAAAAACGAAATTGTCAAAGTGTCAAAAATGGAATTCAGAATATGGATGGCAAATAAGATGAATGGGATTGATGAGAGAGTTGAAAAACAACACAAAGAAGCCAAGAAATATTTCAGGACATGAATGAAAAAAATTAAAAGTTGCTAAAGAGACAGACAACATAAAAAAAAAGTTACAACAGAATTTAAAGAAATGAAAGAGCCATTTAGGGAATTTCAGAATGCAGCAGAAAGCTTCAACAATGACTAGACCAAGCAAAAAAAGAATCTCAGTGAATGAAGACAAGGCTTTCATACTAATCTAGTCAGTCAAAGAAGTAGAAAAAGAATAAAGAATAATGAACAATCAGTCGGAGAAATATGGGACTATGTAAAATGAGCAATATAAAAATTATAGATATCCCTGAGGGAGAAGAAGAAAAAGTAAAAATCTTGGGAAAGATATCCAAGGCAATTGTTGAGGAAAAATTCCCTACTATTATCAGAGATTTAGATATTAAGATACAAGATGGTCATTGAACACTGGGAAGATTCATTGTAAATAGGAAATCTATTTGCAAGACACATAGTCACCAGTCTGGCCAAAGTCAAACTCAAGAAGAAAGTTCTATAAACTGCAAGACAAAAACAACAACTAATCTACAAAGGAAAACCTATCAGGCTAACAGAAGACTTCTCAGCAGAGACCTTACAAATCAAAAGGGATTCTGCAAATCAAAACCACAATTAGATATCACCTAACCCCAGTGAGATTGGCCTCTATCAAAACATCTCAAAAGAACAAATGCCGGCGAGGATGTGGAGAGACAGGAACACTCTTACACTGCTGGTGGGACGGCAAGTTAGTGAAACCTCTGTGGAAAAGAATTTGGAGATACCTTAAAGAGCTAAAAATAGAAATACCATTTGATCCAGGAATAGCAGTATTAGGCATCTACCCCAAAGAGCAAAATACATTCTATAATAAAGACATCTGCACCCGAATGTTTATGGCAGCACAATTCACTATTTCAAGGATGTGGAAATAACCCAAGTGTCCATCAATTCATGAGTGGATTATTAAAATTTGGTATATGTATACAATGGAATATTACTCTCAATGGTTATCTAGCTAGCACCTCTTGCATTTTCCTGGATAGAGCTTGAGCCCATTATCCAAAGTGAGTTATCACAAGATAAGAAGAATAGGCTCCACATGTATTCACCATCAAATTGGCACTGACTGTTCAACACTATGGTGCTCACATGGTAGTAATATTCTTCAGGAATTAGGAGGGTTGGGAAGTAAACTCAAAACAAATGGATGTGGTGAGCACTCTAGAGTGGAAGGGCATGCCTCTAATCCTTTCTTGGGTGAGGCAAAGACATAAAATGTAACCAAAATATTTATACCCTCACAATATCCTGAAATAAAAAATAAAAAAGGGATCGTGGCACCATTTTTAGTCTTCTTAAACAGAACAACTGTCAGCCAAGAATTTTGTATTCTGCAAAATTAATTTTCATAAATGATGAAGAAATAAAGACTTATCCAGATAAGCAAACAATAACAGAATTTTTCACTACTATACCTGCCTTACGGGCAATGCCTAGAAGTGCAATATACCTTGAATAGAATAATAGATACCCACCCATGTAAATAATACCCCAAAAATAAATATCATGGCTCTTTTAAACAACAATACAATATGGAGAACAAAACAATAAGTTAACATTCAACATGGTGAACAGAACAGTATCCCATATATAAATATTAACATTGAATGTGAATGGTCTTAATGATTCATATAAAAGACATGGACTGGCTGAATGGATAAAAAACACAATCCAAGTATATCCTATCTTCAGGAAACCCATCTAACTCATAAGGAATCTACCAACTCAAAGTAAAGACATGAAAAAAATATTCCACACAAATGGAAATCAAAAGTGAGCAGGTATAGCCATTCTCATGTCAGATAAAATAGGTATTAAATCAACAATAGTGGAAAAAGACAAACATGATCATTATATGTTGATAAAAGGAACAATTCAACAAGAAGACATAATAACCCAAAACATGCATGCACTTAACACAGGAGCTCCCAGATTCATCAAACAAATCATACTAGATCTAAGCAAAGAAATAAACAGTAGCATTATAACAGCTGGGGACTTGAATACCCACTGACGAATCTAGACAGAACATTGATTCAGAAAATCTACAAAGAAACACTTGAATTAAATTGGACTCCAGAAAAAATGGACCTAAAAGTCGTTTACAGAGTAGTCTACCCCAAAACTACAGAATATACATTTTTCTCATCAGCACATGAGACATTTGCCAAGACTGATCATATCTTAGGCCACAAAACAAGCTACAGAAAAATTCAGAAAAATCAAAATGATACTATGTATCTTCTCAGACTACACTGGAATAAAACTAGAAATACATTCCAATACAAATTCTCAAATCTATACAAAGTCATGAAATTTAAACAGCCTGCTGCTGAATGATTTTTGGGTCAATGATAAAATTAAAAGATTCTTTTTATTGAACAACAAAGGTGACACAAGTTTCAAAAATCTATGGAAAGCAGAAAAGAAAGTGCTAAGGAGAGAATTCATAACCTTGAATGTTTATATCAAAATAACAAAAAGATCACAAATTAACAATCTAATGTCACATCTCAAGGAACTAGTAAAAGAATAAAAAAACAACTCCAAAGCCAGCAGAGGAAAAGAAAGAACTAAGCTCAGAGGAAAACTAAACTAAATGGAAACACCCCTTCCAAATACAAAGGAACAATGAAACAAAAGAATTGGTTCTTTAACACCCCACTGACAAATCTGGACAGATAAGTGATTCAGAAAAATCAACAAAGAAACACTGGACTTAAATGGGACTCCAGACCAAATGGACCTAAAAGTCATTTACAGAACCTTCTACCCCAAAACTACAGAATATACATTCTTATGATCAGCAAATGGGATATTTTCCAGGATTGATTATATCTTAGGCCACAAAACAGGTGTCAACAAATTCATAAAAATCGATGGAACACTAGACAGATTAACCATAAATAGAAGAGAAAGGACACAAATAACCTGAGTCAGAAATTAAAAAGGACGTATTACTCCTGATACCATGGAAATATAAAATATTATCCATGAATACTGCAAAAGCTTCTACGCATGCAAACTATTAATAAAAAACCCAGAGTAGATGAATAAATTACTGGAGACCTATAACTTTCCAAGCCTGAATCAATAAGAAATAGAAATCCTGAAAACAGCAATAATAGGCAGTGAGATTGAGGCAGTAATAAAAAAATATCTTAACAAAAAAAGCACCGGACCAGATGGATTCACAGCTGAATTCTACCAAACCTACAAAGAATAAGTGGTACCTATACTACAGAAATTATTCCATAACATCAAGAAAGAGTTAATCCTCTCTAAGTCATTGTATAAAGCCAGTATCACCTTAATACCAAAGCCAGAAATTATACATCAAAAAAAGAAAATTATAGACCAATATCCCTTATGAACATAGATGCAAAAAAAAAAAATCCTCAACAAAATACTAGCAAACCAAATTCAACTGTACATCAAAATGATAATCCACCATGATCAAGTGGGTTTCATCACAGAGTTGCAAATATAGTTTAACATACAGAAATCAATAAAGGTTATTCACCACATAAACAGAAAGAAAACCAAAGACCATATGATCACCTCATATATGCAGAAAAAGCATTTGATAAAATCCAGCACTCTTTCATGATAAAAACCCTCAACAACCTAGGTATAGAAGGAACTTACCTCAAAATAATAAGAGCCATATATGACAAACCCACAGCCAAGATCATACTGAATGAAGAAAAGTTGAAAACATCCCCCTACAAACTGGAACAAAACAAGAATGCCCACTTTCACCACTTCTATTTAACATAACACTGCAAGTCCTAGCCAGAGCAATCATGTAAGAGAAAGAAATAAAGGGCATTTGATTCAGGAAAGAGGAGCTCAAACTATCCCTGTTTGCTGACATTATGATCCTGTGTTTAGAAAACCTTAAAGACTCCACTGAAAGACTCCTAGAATTGATACATGAATTCAGCAAAGTCTCAGGTTAAAAAGTCAATGAATACAAATTAGTAGTAGCCTTTCTTTATAACAATAATAGTCAAGCTGAAAGTCAAATAAAAAACTCAATACCATTTACAATAGACACGATGAAAATAAAATACTTAGGAATATACCTAACAGAAAAGGTAAAATATTTCTACAAGAAGAACTACAAAACTCTAATGAAAGATACCATAGATGACATAAACAATGTTTGCCTCTTTTGTGCAAGCATGACTCTGCTGTAGCTCCTCTAATACTTATATGAGGATTTGGGGATTTAGTAGGGGGATAAAAGATTGAGGTGCTAAACAGGAAAATGGATTTCTAGTAATTTGACTATGGGTGAGAGCAAAACAAAAAGGCAGGTTGAGCTGATGAAGCAAAGAGAAACCTCTCTTTGCATTTTGGTTGCAGCTCAAGCCTTTCTTTGCCCATGCTGTGGGGTTCCACTGATGATTGTTAGCCAAGGCAAGTCTATGTGTCCACTTGAGCCATTTTTACTCAGAGGAAGAAATATCCATGTTCATATGTTCAGGGTTTTGAATTATCACTTTTAGTTTGAGATTATATAGGTAAATGTGGTTTGAAGAATCTTTTAGAGAAAGATGTAACTTTGATAGACAATAAGCTAGTTTACATCAGGTTTAAGGAAAAGCAGTGCTCTTTTTATGCTCTATTTAGGGCACTGTCAGAACTTCTGGCTGGTTAGACCAGGCTAGTTCTTGGAGCCTAGCTTCAAGAGAAATTTTGACAAACTGGAGAAGAGTAACCCATTTGAAAGAGAGATTCAGAAATTGCCCAAGGAGCTGGCTATATTGTATCTGGAAAAGATAAACCTCTAGGAGTCCTGTTTTTGCTTTTATACTCAAGGAGAAGGCAAGACATATTTATGATGGACAGAAATGTAGAGTGGTACATTTTGATTCCAAGCTGTTCAATAGTGGTTAAGATCACTGCTTTGGAATCAACTGCTTAGGTTCGAACCCTGTCTGTTACTAAATGCATAATCTTGGGCAAATTATTTAAAGCTTAATTTTTGTCAGCTTTAAAACGTGGAGTAATGATATTATACACTTTCTATTAATAGTATTATTGTCAGGCTTATAGAAGATAATGTATGTGAAGCACTTAAAAGTATCTTCACATAGAAAATAGTCAGTAAATGTTAGTGGTTATGATGATGGTGATGACAGTGCAGAGACGGGATCACTTGCCAGTGAAAGTGGAGATGGGGATCTGTGCTCTAGATGTATGGTCCCCAACCCCTAGACTGTGGACTGGTACAGGTCCATGGCCTGTTAGGAATCGGGCTGCACAGCAGAAGGTGAGTGGCGGGTGGGCAAATGAAGCTCCATCTGTATGTACAGTCATCGTCTCCTATCATCCCCAGATGGGACCGTCTAGTTGCAGGCAAACAAATTTGGGGCTCTCACTGATTTTGCATTATGGTGAGTTGTATAAATATTTCATTATATATTATAATGTAATAATAACAGAAATAAAATGCACAATAAATGTAATGTACTTGAATCATTCCAAAACCATCGCCCCCCACCCATCTATGGAAAATTGTCTTCCAACCAATCCCTCTTGCCAAAATGGTTGGGGACCGCTGCTCTAGGTAGAGAATTTTGTACTAAATAAAGTCTGAAAGCTGCTCTAATTATATTATTTTATATTATAATTCCTCAAAATGTTTATTCCTTTCTTGGAAGCAGCCAAGTGAGGCCAATCTTTGCTGCTCAAGCTCCTCTATGGGGAATATGCACAAAGTCTAATTCCTCTTGCTGATTCACATACTTGGAGTATTCTGGGACTAGGCCTGCTGAGTGCCTCTTCCAGACAGTCAACAGATCACTGGGCAAGTCTACATCTATGTAAAAGATAGCAATGATTTATTTGCATGGATTGGCATGTATTTACTACAGAAAACCTGATGAGTATGTGTAAGAAGCAACTTGAGGAGGTCAATTTATGCCATGTACTTGTAAGGTGACCAGATAGCATTATCTTACTAATGGCACTAGGATTTGTTTTCTTAACCCTGGATCTAGACTGTCACATTTTAATTCTTTTACCTCTTGTCTGAAGCCAACCAATGAAGACTCTTCCTCTTGTAAGGGATAATATCATAGATAAAATGTTGACTTTAAAAACACCGGAGCTTGCTGCAGACCTGAGATAGGCTTTGGAGCCCCCTTCTGTTATCCATCTCATGCTTTCCCATTTTTATTAATCATATTAATACCAGCCAATATATATAAATATGAGCCACAAATGGGAGTCACATATGTAAATTTAAATTTTCTATTAGCCATATTTTAAAAAGTAGAAAGAAACAGGTATGATTAATGTAATAATATATCCAAAATATATTTCAGTGATATTCCCCAAATATTATAATTAACATTATATTATATTAATACACAATATATAATATATTATATAATATATAATTGTATATAATATAAATATTATAATTAAACATTAATTTAATTAATTTTAAAACTATTGAGATAGCTTGCATTTTTCCTGTACTAAGTTTTCAAAATCTAAAACATTTGACACATTTCGAGTTCTCCACCACATATAGCTAATGATTGATGTATTGAACTGAGCAGCTTTAGATAATAGCTATTGACATGCTCACCATTTTTGATAATTAATTTCTGAGGCTTTGTGTTTTTGCAAAGAATGAAGATATCTGTATTTTTTTATTATTCCTCAAATCAATCAGCATAAAGGATTCTGCTAACCTGGTTTCCTGGGTTCTTTGACACAACTCCAATCCATTTCCTGGTATTGTAGAAACTGTTGTATATTTTCTATGATTATTTGAGATCAAATTGGGGTCAGGGTGCTCAGAAAAATATTTTTTCTCCTATTTTTAGAATTTAGAAAAAAAGGTAATATCATAATTGCAGGTTTGTGTTAAATTTAAGTCTTCATTATTAAACTAATAGTTCCAGAAATTTAGTGGGGTGGGAGAAAGTGTGGTGAATTACACTCCTTTCTTTTTTCCTCTAATACCACAGAAACATTCTGTGTATTTGTGGGGGTGAGGGTGGAAAGGTGGGGCACTTAGTTAGCTAATGGAATGAACACTACAATGGAAATCAAGAGCTCTGGATTCTAGCTTCAACTCTGTAATTTATGAAATGCGTGAATTTAAACAATTGACTTGTCTGATTCTCAGTTTATGGAATAAATGAGTTCAATGAGGTGTTCTAAGGTTCTTCTAGGTGTATCCAGCACTTTCTCCCAGCCTTGTTCCAGTATCATAAAACAATTTTAATAGGCTTCTTACCTACCAAGGAGGCAGGCAAGCCCTCTATGTTTGCAGTTTTAAACCAGGGTCCATGAATGGGCTTTAGTAGTACATGAACCATCGGAAATTGTTTGAAAAATTGTGAGTTTTGTGGATATACATGCTTTTCTATGAGAGAGGATACACAGTTCTCATCTCTTTTTTAAAGGAATCCATGACTCTCAAAAAATTAAATGCTAGGGATTGGGCTAGGTAACTCCTGTGGCCTTGTAAACTTTCATTTAAAAATTGGCATTTAGAACTTCAGTGGGTGGAGTACTTGAGCTGATTTAGAAGCTGAGTCAAAGATTTATCATAATTACCCTCCATCACTCTCAACACTGCCAACAAGAATATGCTAGAATAGATCAAGAAGTGAGATTATCAATATCTTCCTATGCCCTTCCTAAAAAGCAAATCATATGCAACCACTAGGGAAGAAATATTTCATTTATATGTGTCACGAAATTATTCCAACACTTGTTAAAATGATAAGGAGGACATTATTCAGGACTATCGCAATAGGTGTCAACACTATCACAATAGAGGAAAGAGATCAGCTCAATTCTGAATACAATAAGAATGAATAGGGTTTTATAGCTAAGCATCAGGTTGGAGGGGGTAGTGGATGGAAAATTAAGAGAAGACATCAAATTTTGGAGGATTCCGGCTAAAATGACTTAGGATTCTTGTTGAAGGCAGGCCAAACACTTACAAATCAAAGATGGAAGTTGAAGATTTTGATTAGTTATCAAGAGCTGGGGATTTTTCTAAATGGACCTGGCAGGATTCTTGCTAAAACTGGGCTATGCAGGCCCAGAAAATATGGAGCTAAAGTTGAGGTCTATTCAAGAAGAGGGCCTGATTAAATTTTGGTGAAGGAGAGAGTCTTTGTTAAATGTCATAGTAAATGCTGGATAAATAATAATGACCCTTTTCATTCCTATTAGTCTATTTTATGCTCCTTGTTTTGATATATTTTTTCTCTTATTTCTCTTAGAAATAAGAGACAATAGATTAAGTGAACTATCAGGTGATGATTCATGTTTTGACTTCTGGAAGATAAGTGACTGAGGCTGGGAGAAGACTGGGTTTAGTATTGATTGCAGATTCTGCTCCTAGCTGATGCAAGTCTCCTTTTTCTTCACATTAATATAAAGGAGTGGGAATATTTGACTTCCTCTACCTGAAATATCAGCCCCACAGAGATGTAAATAGTAACAAGTAATAGTAACAAGTACTGCTAATAGTAACTAATAGCTAATAGTAACAAGTACTGACAAGTCTGATCTGTCAAACACAGGAAATTCACATTAGTAGAAGATCTGAGGTTTAACACATTGACTGCCACACTAGCAAAAAGAATTTCCCTGGGGACATGGTGTTTTATTAAAATAAAACAATCCTTTCTAATTTGTTACTTTTATTGTTTTCTGTGTATGAGTTATATGCAATGCAATCCATATTTTTAGAATTAAATTGTCAGTATTAATTGTAACAATAAGGACATCAACAACTAAGATTTTCACAAACCAACTGCAGGCTTTCGCTTCACAAGGCCCTGGGCTCAAAATTAGTCTGTGTTAAATATAACTCACATGGCAGTCCATGTCTTAATTAGCTGTCATCATTATCCCATCAATGTTAGGACAGAATTCATCTTCCCACAAAAAAGCAAGTGGTAAATACTGAATTATTACATGGATCATGATCAAAATAATGTGAACCCCAAGCAATAATGTCAGCCTTAAAACCCAATGCATGCCAGCCCCTCATGTAGACTCAGAATAACTGAGAGGTTGGGGTAAACTGGAGACCCAGAGATCAGGGGCTGCCTCAAGGGGCAATATGGGTTAGGGGTGTATCTTAAAGCTCAAAGTCACTGGCCCTGACTCCATGGCCCAGGTGGAGGTGTTTGCTAATCATATCATTGTCTAGGAAATCTTGGAACTGACACGAAGGTTAAGAGATACAAGTGTTGTCGTTTAAACAGGATCTAGATGTGAGTGATAAAATTGGATGTGACTGGAAAACAAACTGGATCTGATGTGCTTCTCCTCTTTCCATGCTGTGGATGCACAACAGGGTGGAGTCACAGACCCAGGAACAATGTGGTCCCACTGCTCACAGGAATATCTTAATAAGCTGAGATGACTGTTTCACAATTGATCCTTTTACATGGCTGTGGAGACAAGTAATAGTTGGAATTGGAAGAACAAATCAAACGTGTTGAGCAGCAACTGCAAGTCTCCCGTTATTTTACGACTTTTGATTTCACACTGTGCCAATCACTTGAAATCGAGGATGGCAGTGTGTTTAGGCTAATCAGAAATTAAACAGGTAGCTCTCAAAGGCAGCCTATTAATAATAAATTCAACCCTTTTTGAAAGGATAGGTTTCTTTTGAAACAACTTTATATTTCCAAAAGTTCTAAATTAATAATGTAATTTTTCATGTACAATGGTACTGGATGGAAAGCCAAGAGATCTGGTGTCAGGCCAGTACTCTTGTGTGCTCCTGCAGTCTGGACCTTGGACAAGTCACTCTCTCATTCTGAATTTAAATTTGTTCACTTATAAAGTTGGATGACCATACCTTCCTCACAGGACAGTTATAAAATTTAAATCCAATAATAATTATAAAGCACTTGAAATATAATAAATGCTCATTAAATGTTGCTGCCCTCTCCAGTTTCCTTTTCTTGCTTACCTTCTCTCAAAGCAAAACCACCAAAAATTTTCATAATTTTTGAGGTCCTTGAACATTATCGTGCAGGTAATATATTTTTTTCTAAGTATTAGTGTTTTCATTTTATATTGTATAGCACATTACACTGCTCACAGCACTTTCATATATATTCTCATCAGGGCTGGTACTTGGACGTGGTACGTGAGGCACTTTGATCATCATTAGACTCTAAACTCTTAGAATAATTTAGACTCATTTCTATTTTGAGAGTTTTGCTATAATGTCTAGTCCCTGTTAGACACTTGATACATTGTATTGAATGAATGAATGAATAAATTATTCAATCCTGTGGCACTGGAAGGGAAAGTATTTGTGGTATTTGTGGTAGTTTGAATGAGCATTCTTAATCCTTAACTTTCTTGCCATCGTCCAATAGTTGGGCAAAGTGTATTTCTCTTCTCCACTGTTTTGATTTTGTGTTCAGCCATCTGACATGCTTTGCAAATGTAATGTTAAGCCGACATGATACAAGCAAATGTTTATGTTGCGTGGTTGGCCTTGTCTGCTGCTACTACTTTGAGAAGAATATACCCGGGTTAGCCACTGGTCCAAAAAAGATGACAGGCACATTAAGCAGGCCTGGATTTGACCTATAGCTTAGAGCTAAGTCCAACTAGTCTCAACCAGATTAGTTAACCTGCATATGCGTGAGTAAGAATAAATGTTTGTTGTTTTTAAACCACTTGGTTTTTGGGTAGTTTGTGATACAGTATTATTGTGGAAATAGTTCAATGATATGGAGGGTTAAATGATTTGCCTAAGATTACACAACTTATCAGTGACAAAGTTAGGAGTAGAATCCAGGACTTCTGCTGTCTGATACAGTTCTCTTTCCACCACAACACCCTAAAGAAAGTAGTGTTTCCTTTCACTTTTCTGAGTGTCTCTGATTGGCAGTAACCTGAGTTCCTAACCATCCCCTGGCAGAAATATATTCCCTGGGTCCTGCAACTAAGCACAGTATTTCATTACTCACTTCTTAAGGTACAAGAGGCCCCATGAGCAATTCATTATTTGATGATATTCTGCTAGTCTTACTCTTCTCTACTACAGTCCTTAGGTCATGTCCAATTCTGTTTCATTATAATTTTTATTTCTAAAATCATTTTCTTATTTATTGGCCTGAAATAACTGTTTCTTCTTCTACCCAAGCCTCAGAATTTCTGTAGACCCACTTTCCTTTTTATTGCCTTTGGTAAAAAGTTTATTAAAGACTTGAATGTTGAAGAATGGGATAAATAAACTCAAGTCATGGGCAAAATGTTCTAATCTCAAAAATACATATTTTCTATGTATAGGAAAATCACCCTGACTTTATTTTGCTCTGCTGTATGAAACTATTTTCCCAAATCTAGCAAATCTAGAAAATAGTCTTTTTTTCCCTATGAAATCAATTGTTTTAATATTTAGCTCCCATGTATGAGTGAGAACATGTGAGATTTGTCTTTCTGTGCTTGGCTTATTTGAATTAACATAACATTCTCCAGTTGCATCCAGGTTGTTGCAAATGGCAGGATTTCATTCTTTTTTATAGTCATATATATTCTATTGTGTGTATGTACCAGATTTTCTTTTATCCATTCATATGTTGATGAACACTTAGGTTGATTCCAAGTCTTGGCTATTGTGAATAGAAATAAACATGAGGGGTGTGCAGATATCTTTTTGATACACTGAATGCTCATCTTTTGGATATATACCCAGCAGTGGGATTGCTGGGTCATATGGAAGTTCTAATTTTAGTTTTCTGAGGAGCCTCCATACAGTGCTCCATAGTGGTTGCATTACTTTACATTCCTACGAATAGTGTGCTACGGTTTCCCTTTCTCCACATCCTCGCCAGCATTCATTATTGTCTATCTTTTTGATAAAAGCCATTTTAACTGCAGTGAGACTCATATCTCATTGTAGTTCGATTTGCATTTCTCTGATGACTAATGATGTTGAGTATTCTTTCATATAACTTTTAATCATTTGTATGTCTTCTTTTGAGAAATGTCTATTCAGATTTTTTGTCCATTTTAAATCAGATTATTTGATTTTTTTCCAATTGAATTGTTTGAGCTCCTTGTATATTCTACTTATTAATCCCTTATTAGATGAGTAGTTTGCAAATATTTTCTCCCATTCTGTGGGTTGTCTTTCACTTTGTTGATCACTTCCTTTTCCATGTAGAAGCTTTTTAGCTCGATGTGACCACATTTGTCCAATTTTGCTTTGGTTGCCTATGTTTTTAGGGTATTATGCGAGAAATCATTGCCCATACTAATGGCATGGAGTGTTTCCCCAATGTTTTCTTTTAGTAGTTTCATAGTTTCAAGTCTTAGATTTAAGTCTTTAACACATTGACTGCCACACTAGAAAAAATTTTCCCCCTTGGGGCCATGGTATTTTATTACAAAAATAGAATAAAAACTTTGAAAACAAGACAATCCTTTCTAATTTAATGAAAAATTTGTTATTTTTAATGGTTATTTGTGTGTGGATTATATGCAACTTGAAAAATAGTTCTTGTGGCTTCCAAAGTGAAGAGATTTGTGAGTTACATATGCTTCACAAGGCCCAGGGCTCAAAACTAGCATGAATTAAATATAACTCATCTGACAGTTAATGTATTAATTCACTTTGTATTTTTTTGTATATGGCAAGAGATAAGGGTCTAGTTTCATTTTTCTGCATATGGATATCCAGTTTTCCTAGCACCATTTATTGAAGAGACTGTCCTTTCTCCAATGCATGTTCTTGGAAACTTTCTAGAAAACTAATTCACTGTAAATGTATGGATTCATTTCTAGGCTCTCTATTTAGATTCATTGGTCTATATGTCTGTTTTTATGCCAGCAACTTGACCCAATTCCTAAAGTGCTATGAAATGGCACATGTTGGGCCTTTCCTCAATGTGGTTATGGGATGGAGTCTCGGGAATATAATACTCATCATTTTTGGAAATAAAGAGAAACAATCTGGCATCATAAGTTGTTATCCTAACTTCTAGTATGTAATAAACTTACAGGTTATTCTAAATCAGCATCCTCATATTACAGATGAGTATAGTGATCATATAGTTTATTGTCCAAATCATGGCACTCTAGAGAGTAAAAGGAGGCACTATTGCCAACTATTCCAGGACATCAGGTAAAAAACAGAAAATCTCCTAAGCAAAATAATACAATTTGTGTGTGTGTGTGTGTGTGTGTGTACGTGTGTGTGTGTATGCATAAGTGAATATACTTAAGAGGGAGATGACTTCCCCAAAGTCATATTAGTCAGAAAGAGAGAGAGCTAGGACTGGAAACTCAGAATCCTTGATTTATATCCCTATGATGTTTTCCCTAAATCATAAAGAGAAATTTCTGTGGCTATTTGGTAGAGATAAATTGCTGTACATTTCTCTTCTGAATACTTTCCATTTTCTTAATAGAGTCCAACTCCTAACTATCAAAATTAACAAGAATAAAAAATACAGTGGCACCATTAATATAGAAAAATTGAGGCAAAATTTTTCACAAATTAAATGTGTCCTTAGAAATATTGCTGAAAAGCAATCCATTATTTGTGATACATTTTAGTTAAGGTTCATATTTATTCTGCCACAAATGGATTCCACAAGACATTATATCAAGTATCAGCTTTTCTATATAACATCCATAAAATAGCATGTGGGTAATTCCATTATAGCTTTTGCATTCTGCGTCGATTTCTTCCAACATTTTTATGGCTTTGTCTTTATTTTATAAAACACATATCCAACCCAAATCATTTTAGACTTTAACTAGGCCTTTACAGGCCTTTTGTTATGAGTGTGCAGAGCATATAACTATATGATGTAGTTCCAAGCAGAAGGAGAAGGATATCTCCCAGACCAAAAAGCTCATAGCTACCATGCCTTTAATGCTAAAATTAGCAATGAATTTCTTTGGGTTAAGCATTGCTCACTCCCTAAGGGTTCTCTTTATGAATGCAAATACTCCTAGGAGGGATAAACTGTTATTCTAATCAAGGTGCCAAGATATGGAGAGTCCTGACCCAGAAAGAGTGAGGAGAACTTGAAAGACACTGAAGGTGAAAGTCAGAGGTGTTGAAGAGAAGCTTCACCATTTTGCAGAAGGAGCACTAGACTCATTTCATAAAATAAAACAATTAGAAATATTTTATAAATATTGAGACCAATGAATAAGGAATAGTATTTGCTATTTCTATGTATCTTTAATGTATAGCAAATTTAGAACCATTAAATAGCTTTCTAAGACAATAGAGGTAATCCATCAATCCAATTAGTACATGGAGTTGACAAGTGCAATTTAATAAAATCTGTAGTATTGCAATTGTAGTCTGTTTTAGAGTAACATACTGATGTACCTCAGTTTTTTGTGCTTCATTTTATTGTACTTTGAAGATAATGCATAATGTATTCTTTACAAATTGAAAGTTGAAGGCAACCCTACATCCAGCAAGTCTCTTGGCACAATTTTTCCAATAGTATGTGCTCACTTTGTGTCTCTGTGTCCATGTTGGTAATTCTCACACTATTTCAAACTTTTTCATTATTATTGTATCTGTCATAGTAATCTGTGATCTTTGATGTTAATATTGTAACTGCTTTGGGGTGCTATGAACTATGCCCATATAAGATGGCGAACTTGATGAATGTGTGTTCTGACTACTCCACCATCCATTCCCACATCTCTCTGCCTCTCCTCAGGGAAACATAACAATATTGAAATTATACCAATTAACAACTCTACAATGACCTATAAGTGTTCAAGTGAAAGAAAGAGTCCCAGGCTTCTCACTTTATTCACATGTTACAGATAAAATAAAGGGCTGATAACCAGAATCTATTTAGAACTCAGGAAAATCAGCAAGAAAGAATCAAACAACCCTATCAAAAAGTGGGAAATGGACATGAACAGGAACTTTTCAAAAGAACACATCTCAAATCATCAGGGAAATGCAAATCAAAACCACAGTGAGATACCACTTAACCTCAGTGAGAATGGCCTTTACAAGAAAAGTCCCAAAACAATAAATGTTGGCATGGATGTGGAGAGGTAGGAACAATCATACACTGCTAGTGTGACTGCAAACTAGTACAACGTCTGTGGAAAGTAATATGGAGATATCTCAAAAAGATACAAGTAGATATACCATTTAATCCAGCAATCCCATTACTGGCCATCTACCCAAAAGAACAAAAGACATTTTATAAAAAAGACATCTGCACTCGAATGTGTATAGCAGCACAATTCACAATTGCAAAGATGTGGAAACAACACAAGTACACATCAATACATGAGTGGACGAATAAAATGTGGTATATACCATGTTTCCCCGAAAATAAGACAGGGTCTTATATTTATTTTTCCTCAAGAAGACATCCTAGGGCTTATTTTCAGGGGATGCGTTATTTTTTTTAGGTACGGTACAACAATCTACATTTATTCAAATATAGTTAAGCCATCTTCTTCTGAAACATCATTATAACTCTCCAAACCCTGAATTCCATCCTGAATTTCTTATGACTCTATTTCCTTTAGAAGCATTGGCCCCAATCTGTCATGTCGAGCAATAGAGCTCTCATGAGGCAGATGAGAAGGGCTGCTCATCTTCCTTACGGCTCCCCAACGAAATGCATGGGTTGTGCAGATACGCTGCTTAGCAACGCCCATCACTAGGTCTTATTTTCAGGGTAGGGCTTATATTGTGCAAATGCTTAGAAATCCTGCTAGGGCTTATTTTATGGGTAGGTCTTATTTTCGGGGAAACACGGTATATACCATGGAGCACTATTCAGCTACAAGAAACTATGGTGATATAGCACCTCTCGTATTACCCTGGATAGAGCTGGAAACCATTCTACTAAGTGAAGAATCCCAAGAATGGAAAAATAAGCACCACATGTACTCACCAGCAAATTGATTTTAACTGATCAACACCTAAGTGCACATATAGGAATAACATTCATTGGGTGTTGGGCAGATGGGTGGAGGGAGGAGGTGATGGGTATATACACACATAATGAATGAGATGCGCACAGTCTGGGGTATGGACACTCTTGAAACTCTGAATTGGGGTGAGGCAAGGGCAATATACATAACCTAAACATTTGTACCCCCATAATATGCTGAAATTAAAACAAAAGTTAAGATTTTAAAAAAGCTGGAAATGATTACGCTTAGTGTGGAAAGCATGTGGAAAGCCGAGGAGGAAAGCTAGGCATCTTGAGCCAGTTAGCCAGGTTGCAAATGGAAAGAAAAATTTCTTGAAGGAAATTAAAAGTTCTACTGCAGTAAACACAAGAATGATAAGCAAGCACAACAGTCTTATTGCTGTTATGGAGAAGGTTTTAGTGGTCTGGATAGAAGATCAAACCTGTTACAATATACCATTAAGCCAAAGTCTAATCCAAAGCAAAGCCTTCACTGTCTTCAATTCTGTGAAGGCTGAGAAACGAGACGATGCTGTAGAAGAAAAATTTGAATCTAGCAGAGGTTGGTTTATAAGGTTTAAGGAAAGAAACCATTTCCATAACGTAAAATTGCAAAGTGAAGTAGGAAGTGATGATATAGAAGCTACAGCAAGTGATCCAGAAGCTTTATCTAAGAGCATTGATGAAAGCAGGTACACTAAACAACAGATTTTCAATGTAGATAAAACAGCTTTCTATTGGAAGAAGATGCCATCTAGGACTTTCATACCTAAAAAGTAATAAATGCCTGGCTTGAAATTGTCAAAAGACAAGCTGATTCTTGTTAAAGGCTAATGCAGCTGATGACTTTAAGTTGAAGCCAATGCTCATCTATCACTCTGAAAATCCTAGGGTCCTTAAAAGTTATGCTAATCTACTCTTCCTGTGTTCTATAAATGGGAAAACAAAGCCTAGATGACAGCACATCTGTTTCAAGCATGGCTTACTAAATACTCTTAAGGTCACTGTTGAGTCCTGCTGCTCAGAAAAAAATGATGCCTTTCAACATATTATTGCTTGTTGACAATGAATTTAGTCACTTAAGAGCTCTGATGGGGATGTGCAAAGAGATTAATATTCTTTTCAAGCCTGCTAACATAATATTCATTCTGCAGTCCATGGATCAAGGAGTAATTTTGACTCTCAAGACATTATTGAAGAAATCCATTTTGAAATGCTATAGCTGGCATAGGTAGCGATTCCTCTAATGAATGTGGGCAAGGTAAACTGGAAAACTTTAGTATACCATCACCATTCTAGATATTACTAACAACATTTGTGATTCATGGGAGGAGGTTAAAATGACAACATTAATAGCAATTTGGGATAAGTTGATTCCAACCCTCATGGATTACTTTGAGGGGGTCAAGATTTCAGTGGAGGAAGTAACTGCAGATGTGGTGGAAAGAGCAAGAAAACTAGAATTAGAAGTGGAGCCTGAAGATGTGACTGTTACTGAATTGCTGAAATCTCATAATAAAAGTTGAACATATGAAAAATTGTTTCTTATGGATGAGCAAAGAAAGTGGTTTCTTGAGATGGAATTCACTCTTGATAAAGATACTGTGAACATTGTTGAAATTACAACAAAGGACTTACACTATTATGTAAACTTAGTTGATAAGGCAGCAGTAAGGTTTGAGAGGATTCACTCCAATTTTGAAAGAAGTTCTACTGTAGGTAAAATGCTATCAAGTAGTATCACATGCTACAGAGAAATCATTTGTGAAAGAGTCAATCTGTATGTCAAATTTCATTTTCGTCCTACTTAAGAAATTGCCACAAATATCTCAACCTTCAGCAACCACCACCCTGATCAGTCAGCAGCCATCAACATGAAGGCAAGACTCTCAACCAGTAAAAAGATTATGATTCGCTGAAGGCTTAATAATTAGCATTTTAAGCAATAAAGTATTTGAATTAGAGATACATGCATTGTTTTTAAAACATAGTGCCATTTCACACTTAATAAACTGTAGTGTTGTGCAAACATAACTTTTATATACACTTGTATACCAACAAATTTGTGTGACTTGCTTTATTCTGGTGCAAAGATGTGGAAACAACCCAAATGCCCATCAATACACGAGTGGATTAATAAAATGTGGTATATGTACACCATGGAGTACTATTCAGCTATAAGAAACAATGGTGATATAGCACATCTTGTATTTTCCTGGATAGAGCTGGAACCCATTCTACTAAGTGAAGTATCCCAAGAATGGAAAAATAAACACCACATGTACTTACCAGCAAATTGGTATTAACTGATCAATACCTAAGTGAATGTATAGGAATAACATTTATCAGGCATCAGGCAGATGGGAGCGGGGAGGACGTGATGGGTATATACATACATAATGAGTGTGATGTGCACCATCCGAGGGATGGACACACTTGAAGCTCTGACTCTGGGGGGCGGGGGGGGGGAAGGCAACACACATAACCTAAACATTTGTACCCCCATAATATGCTGAAATAAAAAAAGTTATGCCAATTTGTGAAATGAACAAAAATTTCAAGTATATGGCAAAAAATAAAAGTGGATTTCTACAGATTTCAATGAGGTCGTATATTAAATAAGGAAACACTACCTTTATCAGCTTAATCCATGATACAGAGAAAATTTGATCTACAAATTTAGACATTGTAAAATGTTTTTGACCCTCATAAGATGAGAGCGAACAAACAAACAAAGCAGGAAGCATGTGGTATAGATAAATAAGAGCTATATAGAAGGTAACCATAGAAGTAACAGGCACTTTCATCCACAAATGAAAGGCTAATTCTGGGGAGATTAGTTTTAAGTAGTCCTTGCAAATTGGTGGTTCATATACTAAGTCCAGTCTGTAGGTATACTTTGTTAGTCATATTACACACACACACACACACACACACACACACATATATGTTTTTTATATATATATATATATATATATATTATGTATGTATGTGTAACTTGAGATAGCATTTACAATTCAGGAGGGATGAACATGAAGGACATTATGTTTGGTGAAATGAGCCAGAAACAGAAAGAAAAACACTGCATGATGTCAGTTATATGTGGAATCTAAAAAAAGTCCAGCTCTTAGAGACAGCAAGTAAAATGGTGACTACCAGAGGCTGGGGAATGGGAGGATTGGGGAGATGTTGGTCAAATGACAAAAAAATTCAATACACATGAGGATCAAGTTCAAGAGATCTATTGTACTACATGGTGACTATAGTTAATAACAATATATTATATGCTTGAAAGCTAAGAGAATAAATTTTCAGGGTTCTCACCACAAAAGAACTATCTTTGAGATAATGCATATATTAATCAGTTTGATTTAACCATCCCATAATATACACATATAGCATCATATTGTACACCATACATATATAAATTTTTTATTTGTCAATTACAAAATGAAAACATAATATTCAGGAGAGTTTATAGAAAACTCAAATTGCTATATTGTCATGAAAAACTCAGCAGTAAGCTTGCAATAATGGGCTTACCTTCTTGCTATTGCTGAGCAGCCTCTGCTTCCTTATATGCAGCATGAGCTCCTTAGTTGATCAAGGTCCCATCACTCCTTAGTGTTTTAGTGAATTCATCACTCATTTACATTGCAGGCTTGGTACTTTTAAGTTTTGAATCTGTATAGCATTAAGGCCCTTTGTAGGACTGAGTTCAGGTATGCCGTTTAACCGTTAGGGCTGCAGAGAATTGTGAATTAATAGCCTAGTGGAAATAAGGATTCTCTAATGATAGAAATCGTTGACGGGGGAGGTGTCCAGCTACTCAATTACATAAGGTCTAAATAGGAGTACAGTGGGAGTCGAGGAGAGGGATGGGTACATAAGATTGTTGGAGCCATAATGTAAATGATGAAAACCATGCCTAGGGGATGTGGAGTTGAAGCAAGGACAGGAATTACACATTAAAATATTAATTAAAGAGAATGGAAGAAGAATAGAAGCCCAGATACTGAGCCTGGGGATGTGAAAAGTGTAGGAACACGGAAAACTGGAACAAAGTCTAGCAGAAAAAGAAATTGAGTCCAGGTCTAAGGAAATAAAAAGCTGGGAGTAGAGTGCAGCTCCATGGTGGGTTGCTGCCTCTGTAGAACCAAGTCCAAACAAGGTTTCATTAGATTCGTTCAGGTCTAATTCAATATAGAGAAACAAAGTGGGAGCCTGCTTTGAGGCAAAGTGGGTACCAATTTCATTTGGGCACTTCCAAGAGGTCTATTTATATATAAAAGAAGGCAGGATATAACCTCCCCCAGAAACTGGAGAAGGCAATTAGGGTGGGGCAAGGGGCTAGTGGTCTGGAGGAGGATAGTAAACCCCAAGTTTACATGAGAATAGAAAGGTAGTAATCCAAGCACCTTAGGTATAATCAAGTGGCTGCCTCTCCTGTAGCCTTTAGAAAGTACTTGACATGCACATTCTTGTTCATAAAACAGTAAAAATTCTATCTATCCCCTATTAGGACATAGGAATTTGGGGTGCAGGGTGATATTACAATTGTCTAGCTATCCTCTTGGTGTCTTCAAGTGTAAGAACATTCATTAGTAACAACTGCAGTGGATTTAGAATGGGAATAAGAATTAACAGATGATATTTAGTGTTTTATCAAAAGATAAATTATTTCATTTTTATTTAAGCCAGAGACTTCCAGCTTCCCTCAATTTTATATTATGAATTCCATGTACTCAGGCAATAATGTCTTAGAAAATTAAAACAAAACTGTCACAGTATACGTGAGTATGGTAAAAAAAATAATAAAACAGTACAGAAGCTTTATAATGAATAACAACAGCCCCTGGCTTACACCTTTACAGGGGAAGCACTTTTAATTATTTCCACATGCAGTAATATCTAAATACCCAAGTTTCCACCTACAGAAACATATCCACTGTAATCATGGAGCCTGGTGAGGTGGAATTTTTAAAAAGCAAACTAACAAACTCTTAGGCACCTCTATTATCTGTAGGTCTTTACCGCTTCAGAATAGATTTTCATTATTATGAGAGGATTCTCTTACATGAACAATCCTAATTATACAAAGGTGAGTATATTTGTTTCTCTCTACATTCAGTGGTTGAGGGAAACATATATACTGAATATTTTGATGTGTTCTTTGTGCAGGTTTCCCCTTCCAGAGTACCTTTTGTATGCCGAGTTCAGAAAGGTAGTGGTGGAAAAAATTGCATAAAGAGTAAGCCCTTAGTGTTCTTGGGCAATAGTGGAGAAGGGTGAGAAAAAGGGCCTAAAGAGTGGAATACTGGACTTCCCACTAAAAGGATGTTTAGTATATAATTAACTAATTACAAAATTATGAAGATATCATCATCTTTGTGAAGCAGCATGTTTAAAAAGCTGGAGGAAATGGATAATTTTATAGCAAAATAAAAATTACCAAAATCGACCTAAGTAGTGGAAAAATGTTATTAGAACAAGTATCTTGCAAAAGGCTGGAAAGGTGATTAAAAATGCACTATTTAAAAATAAATAGAGATGGATGTTAACAAGATAGCAGAATGGGACTCTCTAGAACATCAATTTGAAAAACTATCCATGCACAAAAATATCTTTATAAGAGCTAAGAAAACCAGGTGAGGGATTACAACACCTTGGTGTAGCCCATAAATAAGAAAAGATTCATCGAGAGGGTAAGTCCCAATTCAGGAAGTACAGTGTGGAGGAAGATACCCTCATGTGGGGCAAGGAGAAGGAAGTGAGCACTAAACTTTGTCTCATACTTCAAAACCAGGCCAGCTCCAGTAAGAATAAGAGCCAGAAAGGCCCCCACAGACCCAGAACCCGGGCTGGTACTCATGGAATGAACCTCCATGCAGCCTCAATGCTAGGCCAGAGCCTATAGCCCTAGGCTCCAGGACTGGGCAGTGGTTTCCTGGCTACCCAACCACTGGGCTGAACTTACTGGACCCAGTCACCATACAGCTGTCAGGACTAGGCCAGCACCAGCAGCCTCAGGCTCTGGACTACCCTCAGTGCCAGTCTAGAACTCCCAGTTCTAGACTTCCCCAGTGCAGGTCAAGGCTTCAGGCCCACTCCAGCACTAGGCCAGCCAAACAGCCCTAGTTATCAGGCTGGCACTTGCAGATCCAGCTTCCAGGCTGGCACCTGAACATAGACAATCCAGGCCCACCCAGCACCAAGCAAACCCCTGTGGTCCCAGGCTTCAGATCTGCCCTGGCACTAGCTTGGCACAGTTGGCCTCAAATACCAGATGGGCATTCATGGACACAGTTCTGAATCTGCTCAGTGTCAAGCCAGTCCCCATGGCCCCACTATCTGTGCTGGCTCCTATGGCCCTAGGCCCCAGCACATCCAGAGTCCAGGCCTGCTCCAGTAAACCCAGAGTGCAGGCCTATACAAGTAGACTCGAGGGCTTGAATGTCCTCCATGGACTCATCCTTCAGGACTGCCCCTGTGTACCTAGAACCCAGGTTGGCCTTTGAAGCCCTAGGGACTAGGCTAGTTCTCATGAACATAACCTCTAGGCCAACACCTGCATACACAACCAATAGGCCAACACCAGTAGACATAGGCTGTAGGCTGGTCCCCAAGCCCTCAGGCTTCAGTCCAGCCTCAGTGGCTCCAGGTACCAGGATAGTGCTCATGATGTTAGGCTCCTGACCAGCCCCTATGAACCCAGGCTCCACACCAGTCCTAGCACCAGGCGGGCTCTAGGCTCCAATCCAGTCCCCATGGCCTCAGGCTCCAGAGGACTTAGGGTCTAGTCCTGCTGCAACAGACCTAGGGCCAAGGCTGACCCCAGTAAACACTGGTGCCAAGTTTGGCCCCATAAATGAAGGCTCCAAACTATCCTACAGACCTAGGATCCATGCTAGTCCCCATTGGCTTAGGACCCACACCTGCCCTGATGAGGTCGGACTCCAAGACCACCCCAGAGCCAAGCATGCCTCCATAGACTCAGGTACTGTACCAGTCCTGTCCCAGTAGTTCTAGGTACCAGAAAAATTCCAATGCCTGGTCAGCCCTTGTAGACATAAGCTCAATGCCCACTCCAGTTCCAGGTCAGCCCCTGTGGACCCAGACTTCATGCTGGCCCCTGAAGATAAAAGCTCTAGACCCTCTCTTGTAGACCCAGTCTCCAGAGTCATCCCTAAAGATCCAATCAACAGGTCCACCAAGTGGATCCATGTTTCAGGCCCAAACTGGTATAACCAGGTGGCAGGCCTGCCAACCTGCTGACATAGGCACCAGGGCAACCTGCTTAAGGACTGAAGCAGCAAGTCTACCTTCAGTCCTGTCTACCCAAAATCCATGGATGAGCTGGCTGGTAAGGAGCTTGCCCAGAAAAAGCCAATATGCAGACTGGATTAAGTTCCTACTTCTTTCAATGCACATACATCAATGTCAGGCAACAAGAAACATGAAAAACCAAGGAAACATAACACCACCAAAAGAATACAACAATCTTCCAGAAGCTGACCCTAAAGAAATGATAGGCAAGAAAAAAAGAAGTGGATGTATGTAAATTGCCTGGCAAATAATTCAAAATAATTGGTTTTAGGAAACTGAGTTAACATCAAGAAATTATAGAGAAACAATTCAATGATATCAGTAAACCAATAAATGACCAGTAAAATAATTTGCAGAGAGATCGAAATTATTAAAAGAAAACAAAACTCAAAAAGAAATTTGGAATTGAAAAACACCATGAATAAAATGAAAAATGCAATAGAGAGCATCAACAGCAGAACTGATCAAACATAAGAAAGAATCTTTGAACTGGAAGACAGGTTATTTGAAAATATAGAGTCAGAGAAGAAAAAAGTAAAAAGAATAAAAAGGAGTGAAGAAAGCTTATGGGATTTATGGGATAGTATCAAAAGAGCAATTGCTCAAGTAATAGGAGTTTGTGAAGGAGAAGTGACAGACAAAGGGATAGAAATCTTATTTTAAAAAGTAATAGCAGAAACTTTCCAATTTTTAAGAAAGATATAAATATCCAGATAGAAAAAGACTAAAGATCTGTGATCAGATTCACTTCAAACAAGACTACCCCAACAAATATAATCAAACTGTCAAAAATCAAGGACAAAGAGAGAATCTTAAAAGCAACATGAGAAAAGAAGCAAATAACATATAAAGGAATTCTAATAAGGCTACAAGTAGATTTCTCAGCAGAGACTTTACAGTCCAGGGAGAGTAGAATGATATATTCAAAGTGCTGAAGAAAAAAAGCTGCTGACCAAGAATACTGTAACCAGCAAATCCATCCTTCATAAATGAAGAAGAGATAAAAACTTTCCTAGAAAAACAAAAGAGCTGGAGAAGTTCATCACTGCTAGACATGTCTTTCAAGAAATGTTAAAGGGACATCTTCATGCTGAGAAAAAGTACACTGTAACACAAAAAATATGAAATTAGGAAACTTGTTGGTAAAAATAAGCACACAAATTCAGAATACTCTAATAATGTAAATGGTGATGAGTTAATCACTTATATCCTTAATATGAAGGTTAAAATGTGAAAATATTAAAATAACAGCTATAAAAATGTCTTAAGGAATATGTAATATCAAAATATTTGAATTGTGCCATCAAAAATTAAAAATTGGAAGGCTGGGAGGGTGAAGTGAATATATGGAGTTTGTGTGATCAAAATTAAGTTATGAACTTAGAAGAGTCTTTTATAACTATAAAGTGGCTTATGTAAGTCTCATGGTAACTATGAAGCAAAAACTTATAGGAGACATTCAAAAGATAAAAAGTAAGGAATCAAAGCACACTGTTAAAAAAGTCACTTAATCTCAAAGAAAGACAGTAAGAAAGGAAGTTAAAAATGAGGCTAAAAGCATCAACAACAATTAGAAAATATTAGGAAATGGCAGTCTTTACATAGAAATAAGTACCTCAAATGTAAATAGATAAAATTATTCAACCAAAAGGCATAGAGTGGCTGGATAGGAAAATATATCCAACTACATGCTGCCTACGAGAAACTCACTTCACCATTAAACACATACATTGATTAAAAATAAAGAGATGAAAAAAGACATATGCCAATGGAAATAAAGTGAGAGAAGGGGTAGCTATACTTACATCAGACGAAGTAGATTTTTAAACTGAAAACTGTAATACAAGGCAATGAAAGTCATTGTATAATGATAAAGAGATTAATTCATCAAGGGGTCACAATAATTTTAAATATTTGTGCATTCAACATTAGCACACCTAAATATATGAAGCAAACATTAATATATCAAAAATGAGACAGAAACTGTGATAAAATAGTAGTAGGCAACATAAATACCCGACATTAAGCAATGGAAAGATCATTCAGAGACAAAATCAATAAGAAAATATCAAATTAAAATTGCATTTTATGACAAATAGTCTTAACAAATGTGTACAGAATGTTCCATCTAACTGCCACACAACACACATTCTTCTAAAGTGCATAGGGAACACTCAAAGGGTAGATCATACATTAGGCCACAAAACAAGTCTCAACAAATTTAAGAAGATTAAAATCATATCAAGTATATTTTGCAACCACTATGTTATGAAACTAGAAATCATTAACATAAGGAAATAAAACAATCTGCTCAAGAACAACCAATGAGTCAAGGAAGAAATTAAAAGGGAAATTTAGAAATATCTTGAGACAAAGGAAAATGGAAATACAACATATCAAAACTAATGAGATACATCAAACGCTGTTCTAAGAGTGAAATTTATAGCAGCAGATGCCTATATGAAAAATAGGGAATATTGCCCACAAACAACCTAATATTACACCTCAGCAAACTAGAAAAACAAGAAACAACTAAGGCCAAAATTAGTAGAAGGAAGGAAATAATAAAAATAAGAACAGAAATTAATGAAATAGAAACTACAAAAACAATGAAGATCAAGTAAACCGAATTTGTTTTTTGAAAAGATAAACAAAACTGACAAACATTTAACAAGACTAAGAAAAAGAGAAGATTCAAATAAATAAAATCAGAAATGAAAGATGAGACATTATGACAGATATCACAGGAATAAAATAAACCATAAGAGACCATTATTCACAATTACATACCTACAAATTGGATATCCTAGAAGACATTAAGTTCCTAGACACATACTACCTACCAAGACTGAATCACAAATAAATAGAAAATCTGAACATATCAATAATGATTGAGGAGATTTAATCAGTAATAAAAAAAATCCAATCCAAGAAAATTCCAGCACTTGAAGGCTTCACTGACCAATAATACCAAACATTTAAAGAACTGATACCAATCCTTTGCAAACACTTCCAAAAAATTGAAGAAGAGGGGATACTTTCCAACTTATTTTAAGAGACCTACATTACTCTGATGACAAAGCCAGACAAGGACACTATAAGAAAAGAAAATTACAGGACAATATTCCTGATCAACATAGATGCAGACATTCTCAACAAAATACTAACAAACCAAGCTCAACAGCACATTTAAAGACTCATTCACCATGAAAAAGTGTTTTCCCCCCAGGAATGCAAAGATGTTTCAACATATGCAAATATATAAATCGTATACACCACATGACAGAATGAAGAACAAAAACCAAATGTTCATCTCATGACATGAGAAAAATGATTTGACAAAATTCAAAATCCTTTCAATATAAAAGCTCTCAACAAATTAAATATAGAAGGAATGAACCTCAACACAATACAGGCCATATATTACAGACCCCAAGCTAATGTCATACTTATTGGTGAAAAGTTGAAAGCTTTTCCTCTAATATCAGGAAAAAGACAAGGATGATGACACTGGCAATTTTTATCCAACATAGTGCTGGAAGTCCTAGCCAAAGAAAATTGGCAAGAGAGGAAATAAATGGCATCGAAATTGGAAAGAAAGAAGTTAAATTGCTCCAGTTTGCAAACAACATGAAACTCTAAACAAATTTGTTAGAACTAATGAATGAATTTAGTAATTTTGGAGGGTGAAAATAAACATACAAAAATCAGTAGCATTTATTAACAACAAACAATTCAAAAAAGTTTTTTAAAAAATCCATTTATAATAAATAAAAAAATACTTAGGAATAAATTTAACTAGGGAGGTGAAAGGCCTGTGCACAGAAAGCTATATATCAGTGATGAAAGAATTAATAAAGATATAAATAAATTGATAGATTTCCTATGTTCATCCATTGAAAAAAACTAAAATAATTAAAATGCTCATATTACACAAAGTGATCTACAGATTCAGTGCAATCCCTATCAAAATTCCAATGACATTTTTCACAGAAATAGAAATAGTAATCTTAAAATTCATATGGATCCACAAGATCCTGAATAACCAATGCAATATTTAGCAAAAAGAACAAAACTAGATGTATTACACTCGTTGACTTTCTAATATACTACAAAGCTATAGAAATAAAAACTGAATGTCACACCATAGTAATAAACAGACACATCATAGAGCAATGGAACAGAATAGAGAGCCCACAACAAATCCACGGATTTATAGTCATTTGATTTCTGGAAAAGGTGCCAAGAATGCATCACGATGAAAGGACAGTCTCTTCAATAAATGATGTAGAGACAACTGAATATTCACAAAAAGAAGAATAAATACTCTCAAATCCTTATCTAACAGTATATATAAAAATCAACTCAAGATGGATTAATGATCTAAAATGTAAGAAATGAAACTGTAAAAGTAATAGACAAAAACAAAGGGGGAAAAGTCTATGACATTGGTCTGGGCAATGATTTTGTGAATATGAACCACAAAGCACAGACAATATAAGCAAAAATAGACAAATGAGATTATATCAAACTAAAAATTTTCTGCACAGCCAAGAAGACAATTAAAAGAGTGAAAGAGACAACATCATGAATTAGAGAAAATATCTGGATATCCTACATCTGGTAAGAAGTTAATATTCGAAATATATACGGAACTCAACTCCATAGTAAGAAGACAAATAACACAATTAATAAATGGACAAAGAACCAGAGTGGGCATTTCTCAAAAAAAGACATATAAATGTTCAAAAGCTTTAAAAATATTCTCAAAATTACTATTCCTCAGGTGAAATTACTATTCCTCAGAGAAATGCAAATTAAAACCATAATGATGTATCACCTCACACCTGTTAGAATGGCTATTATCAAAAAGAAGGAATATCAGAAGTGTTAGTGATGATTTAGAGAAAAGAGAATCTTTGTACACTGTTGGTGGTAATGTAAATTGGTACATCCATTATGGAAAAAAGTATTGAGATTCCTCAATATATTAAAAATACAACTATACTAAAATACTGAAAAAAAAAGTTCCACAAGTAGTGTATGAGTGTTCCAGTCTCTCCATATACATGCCAACATTAGCTGTTTGGGGACTTTTTGATAAAAGCCATTCTCACTGGAGATAGTTGATATCACATTGTGGCTTTTATTTGCATTATCCTGATGATTAGAGATGTTGAGCATGTTTTCATATGTTTGTAGGCCATTACTCTATCTTCGTTTGAAAAGTTTTGCCCACTTTTAATGAAGTTGTTTGATTTTTTTCTTACTGATTTTCCTGAGATCTATATAGATTGTAGTTATTAGCCCTTTTTTGGATGTATACTATGCAAATATTTTCTCCCATTCTGTAGGTTGTCTATTCACTCTAATAACAATTTTTTACTGTGCGGAAGATTTTTAATTTGATCAAGTCCCATTTATTTATTTTTGTTGATGCTGTGATTGCTTTTGGAGTCTTCTTCATCAATTCTTTTCCTAGGCTGATGTCTATAAAAGTTTTTGCCACATTTTCTTCTAGGATTCTTATGGTTTCATGCCTTAGGTTTAGGTATGTTATTCATCTTGAGTTGATTTTTGTGACAGGTGGGATGTACAGATGATCTTTCAGCCTTCTACATGTGGTTATCCAATTTTCCCAGCACCATTTATTTATTTTTGAAAATTGAAAATAAAAATTTAATTTCAGAAACTTAGTTCACCATTTGTAAATACACTAAAACAGTCAATGCAAAATTAGATTAAGCATAGCTACAATATTTTAACAAAACAATAACTTTTCTAAAATGTCGTAGGCAAATGAGTGATTTATTTCACTCAGTGATTTGTCTCACCTTTAATTGGCTTGAAATGAGAAACTTAACCTTAAGATAAAGCAAAAATTTTGAAGATATAACTATTAAAAGAATCTGACAACCAATACTTCATTCTGATGTCCATGGTATTCTAAAATATCCCAGCAATGGCTGATTCTTCACTATCATAAAAAAAATCTAAACACCTAAGAAAATTCTTTTTTGTTGTTTTTTATGCTGAATAGTTCACTTTATTTTTATTTTTATTAAGAAAATTCTTAAAATCTTAATATAATCAGCTTCTTCCCTGTTAATAAGCCATCTCTTCTAAAAAGAATTTTACACATAATTTTATCAGTGCACACATTTTAAAAGATAGCTTCCTAGTGCAGAGACACTAAATCAGAGGTATGGAGATTTAAACAGCAGACCATCTGCTGTGAACATGTCATATTATGCACTGGCTAAACAATGAGTGTGAATTTACAAATTTGGATCAAATTTCAAAGGTGCTCATGATAAACAGTTGGGATCTCTCTTAGTTAACTGACCATGTAAAATCTAAATGCAGAAACCTGAAATTGGAAAATTCTTGTTACCAAGTCACCACATAATTGACACTCCATGATATATCAAAGTTTAGTTTTGTTTCCAAATGCCATGTCTCTGTTGTAGTAAACAGTTTCCTTCCAGAATATTCTCTGTACTCCTAGACATACTTTAAAGCTTGCAGTTAAAAACTGCTCATTCAGGATGGCTTGACCTCCACCTCCTATTTACATATTTCATTTGACAGCCACAAAAGCTGTTTTGTTGCAATTAAAGCAATGTTTAGCTAAAATACAATACTTGATTTGTGGTTTTTACATAATTGAGTAAAAAGCCTACAGAATAAAAATTATTTACATCTTCTCTGCTGTTCTAGTAAAACAAATTACTAAACCCCAACTTTTAAAAACCTTTACAGTGATGAATTAAAACCTAGTCATCATATTTCACAGTTGATAATACAAGCTATTTCTAGTGGTCTTCTTTAAAAACACAGTATGATACCTGGCTTGAAGGCATGAGAGTAAGGCACCTGTAGACATTTTGGTGAGAGCTAGAGAGCAGCCTTGAGAGTGCCTGGGCTGGTGTCATACATGGCCCCAGGCAGACTCACAGCTCCCGTTACCAACTGCTAATGTCTAAGAAGCAGCAACATCTCCAGTCTGGGGCTCCATTGTGAACTTCAATACTTAAAGTATATTAAGAGAAGATTCACTTTCAAAAAGATAAGTTTTTCAAAATGTTCCATCATGAGCCTGGACTGGCCAAAGCTACTGTTCTCAGTGAGTGTGTTGAACATCTTTGCTGAAGGGATGATACTTGGGGGACAGCCCAAAAATATTACAGCCAAAGTTGACAGCCCTGGCCAGGATGGCTTCTTTAGGTTCCAGTAGGTGAGCGGGTCACAGCTGTGTTCAAGCACTTCCTCCTCTAAGTATACAAGCACCATGTCTCCAGGTAACTTCTCTCTCAGTTCTTTATTCTTCATCTTGGCCATGAATGACCACAGGTTCTCCTCTCCAGCAGAGTCTTTCGATGGGGAACCTATATCACACCCATTGGAGGCAAGTGTGTCATCTGAGGTAGAATTCAGTATTTCTAATTCCCTGATTAAATCCTGCTTGTACTGTTCCTCTTTCTTCACTGTAAACATGGAGGCTTTGTAACAAGGGTCCAAAGTGCATCCCTCTTCTCCAGACAGGTGTGTGTTGCTGAGCACAGAATTATCAGGATCTTCCTCCTTCAATGACACCAATGAGAAGTTTCATGATTCTTACACAGTTGCCAAAAAAATCACTAGTCTCATAGCTGAAATGATTGCACTTGACCTTTACCCATATTCCTTTGTAGACAATGTTGGCTTTAACAGGCTGTTCAAATACTTGAAACCTCAGTGCTCCTTACCCTTCCTGTCTTACTTCTCAAGGATAGCTATCCCGGGTAAGTATGATAATGTGAAGCAGATAATTATGTCACATCGTAAGGAAACTGAGAGTGGTGTGATCCACTTCACTTCTGGAATATGGATGAGTAACTAGACACAGGAATACATGTTGCCCCATAGAAATATTGCTGCAAGATTAATATTGCTCTATAGAATTGTTGCCCTATAGAGACAGAAATGATTTCAGGAGTTTTGCAGGTTTTTGCCCTGAAGGAATATGTGAACGTGTTAGTTCGCATATCAAAAGCTCCCTCACCTCAGGAGGAAATCTCACAGGTTAGTGGCAGCTGCTTTCCAAGGTGATGCTGCAGTCTCAAACCTGTGGCTTGGAGCCATAGGATGAGAGCTGATCAAAGAGTGCCCACCCAACAGATGGACACCTGGGGCTAAAAGCAGTTAGCCCAAGCGACAGTTCCTGCTTCACACCTGACTGCCTGTCTCCATCCACAATAACTAGATAAAGAAATATGGAACCACTATATCTCTGTGTAACCTTTCTACTAAGTGATAGCTGATCTTAGAACTCAGAAGTTCATCTTAGAAAGATTTTGTAACCATTGCTCACATAGATAGAGTTAATTAAGGGATCTATAGAAGCCTTTAGGGAGGCTTTTAACCTAAAATGAACAACCTGTTATTATATAAATCTGTTACTCCAGGCAACCCATCACTATACCTATAAATACTGATGTGAAATTTCACTTGTGTCCTCACAGCTCATGGGAATTCTGTGGAGTCTCCTGATACCCCAACTATTATAAATCTATACTTCATAAAACTTTATTTTTTATCTGTGTATTCTTTTATTTTTATATTCTATCATTTTATATTTTCTATTATTTCCTTAACCTTTGTGACTACCCCTGCTGAAAGGACCTGATTTTTTGCTGGGAGCATAGCTAACTCTCCTCAAGTCCCTGACCTTCACGACTCACTGGGTCTCCTTTGAGTCATCAGTCAGACCACATTGTGAGAACCACCATTGTTCAGTACTTTTAGATGTATCACAGGCTGATTGTGACTATAGCGGCAACAGCATCCAGAAGCAGCTGGAGTGTTGGTGGGAAGCTTAGGTGACCTTCATTGCCCTTCAGATTGGTATAACTGTGACCTACAATCCAAGTATAGGAAAGATGCTGAACGAAGGGGAGCACACAAGCATGGAGTACTTCAGCCACACTGTCAACCTGATTGTAAATGAGGCAATTAAAAGCCAGAGAATGGTGCAGAACTTACTCAGTTTCACACGGAAGATATGTGAATGGGTACATCAATCACCTAAAGCAAAAGAGAAGCTAGCACAGCTGCAGAAGGAGTACAAATTGCCAGAGCACCATCTTATTCAAAACGTTCCATCCAAATGGAACACATCATTTCATATTCTTGAACAATGCATTGAACAAAAAAGGGCCATTAACGAGATGTCAATCAAGTGTAATTTCAGAGAACTGATCAGTTGTCACCAGTGGGAAGTCATGCAGTCTATGCATCACACACTGAAACCCTTCAATGCTGTGAGTTGTGAGATGAGCACCCACGTGTCTACTCTCAATCAGGTCATCATCATGATCCACATCCTCAATGGGAACGTCAATATGCTCTTTGAGGAGATGATGGGCAATGACACCATGCTGAAGTCCTTGAAGGAAGCCATGGTGAGCCAGCTGTACACCATCCTCCACGACCCCAGCACCATTTATTGAATTCAGTTTCTTTTCCCCAGTGTATGTTTTTGACTGCTTTGTCAAAGATCAGATGGCTATATAAGGATGGATTTATATATGGGTTATTAGTCCTAACTATTGGTCTATGTGTCTATACTTGTGCCAATACCATGCTGTTTTGGTTATTATAGACTATATATAGTATAGCTTGAAGTCTGTTAAATTGATGCCTCCTGATTAGTTCTTTTTGCCTAAAGTTGTTTTGGCTATACAGGATCTTCTCTGGTTCCATATAAAGTGTAGAATTATTTTTTCTAGATCTGAAAAATGATGATGGTATTTTAATAGGGATTGCATTCAATATGTAGATCACTTTGGGTTGTATAGACATCTTTTCTGCTTCTGGTTAGTTTAGCAAGAGGTGTTTCAACTTTGCTTATGTTTTCAAAGAACCAACTTTTTGTTTTATTGGTCTTCCATATAGTTCATTTATTATCAATGTCATGTAGTTCTACTCTGACCTTGGTTATTTCTTTTCTTATGCTGGGTTTGGGATTGATTTGCTCATCCTTTTCCAGATTGTTGAGAGAATTCATTAGATTGTTGATTTGTGATCTTTCTGTCTTTTGCATGTTGGTATTTTACAGCTATGAGTTTTCCTCTCAGGACAGCATTAGTTGTGTCCCACAGATTTTGATAATTTTTGTCCCCATTAGCATTTAGTTAAAAAAAAATCTATTGATTTCCATCCTAATTTCCTGCTTGGCCTGACAATTATTCAACAGTAGGTGGTTTATTTTCCATAACTTTGTATAGAAATGAGTGTTTCTGTTGGAGTTGATTTCTAATTTTATTCCGCTGTGGTCTGAGAAGATGTATGGTATAACTTTTATTTTTTTTAAATTTGTTGAGATGTGTTTTGTGGCCTGGAATGTGATCAGTCTTAGAGAATGCCCCATAAGCTGATGAGAAAAGTGTATACTTTTTGGTTTTGGAGTAGAATATTCTAAAAATGTCTGTTAGGCTCATAGGTTCTAGACTTGTATTTAATTCCTTTGTTTCTTTGTTTATTTTCTGCTTGGAGCATCTGTCTAGTTCTGTCAGTAGAGTGTTGAATTCCCCAGAATATGGTTATGCTATCTATCATTTGGATTATATCAAGTTCAATTTGCTTTATGAATCTGTGCACTCCTGTGTTAGGTTTGTAAATATTTAAGATTGTTATGTTTTCTTGTTAAATTCCTCCGTTTGCCATTATATAATGACCATCTTTGTCTTTCATTACTTTTGTTGATTTGAAGACTAAGTTATCTGAGTAGTGCTTGTGAGCTTTCTTTTGGTTTCCATTAGTGTAGAGTATTGTTTTCCATCCCTTCACCTTGAGTCTGGATGCATCCTGGTGAATTGATGCGTTTGTTTCCTAGAGACAGAAGATACTTGGCTTGCATATAATTGTCCACTCAGCTAGCCTATGTTTTTTCAGTGGGCAGTTCAAGCCATTCACGTTTATTGAAATAATTGATGAGTGGAGTGGATTTCTGTTCATCCTATTGGTTTGAAATTCGTTGCTTTGCTTTAATTATTGAGCCATTTTGGCATCTGTTTTGATACCTTTAGCTTTCATGTAATTTGGCATTGGCAAGTGTTCATTGTGCTGATTCATGAATAACACAGTTCTGAATACTTCCTGTAGGGAACATCTTGTCTTGACAAATTCCTTTAGTGTTTGCTTGTCTGAGAAAGACTTTATTTCCCCCTAATATATGAAACTTAGTTTTACAGGATACAAAATTCTAAGATGGATATTATTTTGTTTGAGAAGACTCAGAATGGGGCCCCATCCCTTCTGGTTTGTAGCATCTCAGATGAGAAGTTTGCCATTAGTTTGATGGCTTTTCCTTTATAGGTTACCTTCTGCTTCCACCTTACAACTTGTAAGAGTGCCTCCTTTTTGTTTGTATTGTTTATTTGTTTATACTGTATATTTGTTTATAATGGCAATTCTGTATACTAAATTATTTTAATTCATGGATAAAATGGTTTATTTAATAAATGGTACTGAAAAATTACTTATCCAACTGGAAGAAATAAAAATGATATGTGGTTTTATTCGATGTAAAAATAAATTACACATGCATTAAAGATTTAAATTTACAACATAGGCACAGACATCTTAGAAAAGAAAGACTAGGAGAAAAATGTGCTATCTATGGGTACAAAAGACTTTCATAACCCAGAAAGGAAACCCAGACCCTATAAAGAGACATATTTGACTATATTAAATTTTAAAATTTGCATGGCAACAATCCTACTAATTAAATAAATAGACAAAAAATGTTTAAAAAAATTGCAATAAGGACGACAGATCTGGTGTATATGTGTGTATATATATATATATATATATGTATATATATATATATATAGAGAGAGAGAGAGAGAGAGCTTTTAATTATGGATAAATCAAAGAAAAATATGCAATGGGAAAGGGAGCAGTTCAAAAATAAAAAATGTAAAAGCCAATAAGTTATTCCTAAATTCAGTAGTATTTAGTAAAAAAAAAAAAGAGAAAATAACAATGAGTTAACACTTTAAAGCCTCTAATCCAGCAAAAAATTAAAAATCAATACCATGTACTTCTGACAGAAATGAAGGGGGAAAGCATTCTCATACCTTTCTGACAGAAACATAAATTGTTATGCCTTTCTGGATATCAATCTTGCAATAAAATCTATTCCATAGAAATAAAATAATCAGTATATAAAGGATATTTTTGCAAGGATGTTTATTAAAAAATCATTTATATTGGTCAATAAACAAAAAAAATGAAGACAGGAAACAAAATAAAAGTCGATCCATAGGGAAATGGCTGAATAATATATCAACACAATGGAATATTATATAGCATTTTATAATGTTGAATTTGACCTGAGTACTTCACTTGGGCAAGATATTATGAGACTGTCTGGAGTGAGCTAAGCAAGTTGCAGCCAAGTATGTAATACGGGATCATAATTTCATAAAACAATGATTTACAAACACTGCATCTCTGTGTGTGTGTGTGTGTGTGCGTGTGTGTGTGAGTGCATATTTATGTGTGTTTATATATGATTAAATGACTGTGGGAAAAAACATGGAAAGAGAGCTACATATCAGATTGTTAATATGGATTACCTGGGCATGGGGAGAGAATGGGTATGAGGAGGGAGAGGGGCAGTGTAAAGATAAATTGAAAAGCAAAAGACCAAATGATTCCTAAAGGGGGGATATATAAAATAATCCCATTTGTGTAAAATTTAAAGTAATGAGAACAACAAAAATAATTATTCTTAAAACGGTCATTATGGGAAGTATAGACATTTTAATGATGTTGAGACTGCCAATCCACGAGCATGGAATGGATTTCCATCTGTTTACATCCTCTGCTATTTCCTTCCTCAGTGTTTCATAGTTCTCCTTGTAGAGGTCTTTTAACTCCTTGGTTAAGTATATTCCTAGGTACTTTAATTTCTTTGTTGCTATTGTGAAGGGAATTGAGTCTTTATTTTGGTTCTCAATTTGATTGTTGTTGGCATATATGAATGCCTCTGATTTATGTGTATTGATTTTGCATCCTGAGACTTTACTAAATTTATTTATCAGTTCCAGGAGTTTCTTGGTTGAATCTTTGGGGTTTTCTAAATATAATATCATATCATCAGCAAACAGTGAAAGTTTGATATCTATACTACCCAAACTGATCTACAGATTCAATGCAATACCTATTAAATTCCCATCAGCATTCTTCACAGATATACAAAAAATAATTTTATGCTTCGTATGGAACCAAAGAAGACCCCGAATATCAAGAGCAATTCTAGGCAACAAAAACAAAATGGAAGGTATTAATATGCAAGATATCAAACTATACTACAAAGCTGTAGTAATTAAAACAATCTGGTATTGGCACAAAAATAGGAATATTGACCAGTGGAACAGATCTGAGAATCCTGATATAAAACCATCCTCATATAGCCATCTAATCTTTGACAAACCAGACAAAAACATATGTTGGGGAAAAGAATCCCTTTTCAATAAATGGTGCTGGGAAAACTGGATAGCCACTTGTAGAAGGCTAAAGCAGGACCCACACTTTTCACCTCTCACAAAAATCAACTCATGCTGGATAACAGACTTAAACATAAGGTATGAAACTATTAGAATTCTAGAGGAAAATGTTGGAAACACTCTCCTAGACATCGGCCTAGGCAAAGAGTTTATGAAGAAGTCCCCAAAGGCAATCACAGCAGCAACAACAATAAATAAATGGGACGTGATCAAACTAAAAAGCTTCTGCACAGCCAAAGAAACAGTCATGAAAGTAAACAGACAACCTACAGAATGGGAGAAAATTTTTGCATCCTACGCATCCAATAAGGGGCTGATAACTAGAATATACTTAGAACCCACAAAAATCAGCAAGAAAAAATCAAATAACCCTATTAAAAAGTGGGCTAAGGACTTGAACAGCAACTTTTATAAAGAAGACAGAAGAATGGCCAACAAACATATGAAAAAATGCTCAAC
>VSMD01000177.1:0-12882 GCA_008750895.1 Mirza zaza
GGCCACCGCCTGGCTAGGGAGACACCCAGGCTCCAGGCTGTGAGGTCACCGGGCCCCACAGAATCCACCTGCAGCCGCCACACCAGGCCAGGAAACCGAATCCCGGCGGCAGATGACGGCCGTGGTGGCAGGACAGAGTGCTCATTCAGCCTCCCCAGAGCCGGCCTGGCCGACCTGGGGCTGCCCCCCACCCCGCCCCCGCCCCCGCCCCCGCCGGGGCCCTCCCCCGAGCACAGGCCTCCCCAGGCCACCGCTGCCTGGGACAAGCGTGAGGATGGGTGGCCAAGGCAGCGGAGACCCTGCCCCACCTCCAGGGCCTCGCAGACGGCAGGCCGTCCAGAGCGGGCCCGGGGACCCTCCAAGCCTAGCATTACCAGGGACGTCCCCATCTGGGCCAGACGCCTGTCAGGCAAGGAGTACTGCCCCACTTTACGGACAAGGAACCCCAGGCTGGCGCCAACCCTGCCCCTGGCCCGCTTGGGGGTGCCCTCTGAGTGAGAGACAGAGAAGGTGGCCCCGCCGGTGGGGAGCATGAGGCCGCGGCATGAGGAGGCTGGGAGCCCTGTCGTGGATGGGCGGCTGGGGCAGCAGGCGGGGCGGTCTAGGAAGCAGCTGATGCTAAGGCGCCAGCTCAGTCCTCCTGGAGTTGCGTAGAGGACAGGAGCCCCCCGCCCCATGTTAATGTCCTGCCAGAGAGACCCAGAGCGGGCCGGGGTCCTGAGACCGCAGCCCCGGCAGCCTTGCTGGCTGCCCGTGGTCCCACGCCCCAGCCCAGCCCCGGCCTCCACATCCGGGCAAAGCCGGGGTGGAAGGGCACCGGCTTTTCCACCCTGGCTTCAGCCAAAGCCCTTGAGGACTCGGGCAAGAGAACGACTGAGCCCGAGGCCTGGTGGGCCCCACGGAGGCCACCTGTGGGGGACAGGCCTGGCCGTAGGCAAAGAGAACATTTCTCTTGAGCAGCTCTCCGGCCGGGGGGCGGGGTGGGGGGTTTTCCAGCCAGGCTGGCCGCTCACAGCTGAGCAGGAAGCGAGGGACAGGGACGGAGCAGGCAGGGTCGAGAGTGGGGCTGGGCCACTGGCCAGCGACCGCCCAGAGCCGGCCAGGCCCGCAGCACCGCAGGGCTCGCCCGGACTCTGACCCAGGCCGAGGGCTCCAGTGTTCCTTCCAGGCCCCTCCTGAGCCACCGCCCCGGCCGGGCCCCCACCCCCACTCCAAAGCGGCCCTGCCTTCCACATGGGCAGGTCCATGAGCGCTTCCGCCCAGTCGGTCACTCTGAAAAGAGCACCCCGTGGCAGGAGTGTGGGCTCCAACCGGGCTTGGGAAGCAAGAACTGGAAGCCCCGGCAGGACGCGGCGCGTCTCCAGGCCCCTCCCAAAGGCCCCCCTGGCATGCCACTGCTGCCACCACCACCTGCCTCCCCGTCTGACTTAGCAAACTCCTATTCATCCTCCAAAGCCCAGAGCAAGCGGCTCCTCTTCCATGATGTCTTCCACATGTGGCCCAGCCTCTTCCCTCGTGGCACTTGGAACACACTGCAGAGGTTGTCTGTGTCCTTGCAGCTGAGCCCCTCTAGGGGGTCACGAGTGGGACGCATGACAGGCAGAGCCCTTGGGGGTCAGTAAATGGGGGTCTGCAGAGAGCCACCTCAGGCTGGGCCTGTGACCTCCTGAGGACAGGGAGCACTGGCTGGGGTTGTTCCCAACACGGGCCCTGGGCTCCACTGCCCGCTAGTGGCTGGGACCTGACCCCGGAGCTCGGGAACAACTCAGGAGAAACAGGGGCTCCCTCCTGTTCTCCCCACCGCACCTGCCTCCAGCACCTGGCCCCCCAGACCAGCCCGACCCCAGCCCCCGTGTGTGCCTGCCACCCTACACACCCCCAGAACCCTCCCACCACGTCCCACATGCATGTGACTCCACCTGCCCCGCAGGTGCCCGAGTGGCTGCTAGGAGAGCCAGGGCCACGCGCCCAGCCCCCAGCCCCACACGGACAGACAGACAGACAGGGCCGCCGTCCTGCCGCACTGTGCTTCTCCAGACACCTCTCACACCCACGCCCTTGTCTGATGAACCACTGCGGCTTCCAAGGCACACCTGAGAGCCAGGTGCCACCACGTCCCAGACACCACCTGCCCCAGTGCCCTTGTGGTAGGGGGAGGGAGTGGTGCAAACAGAAATGCAAGGCCGCCTCCCAGCTCACACGGCCCCCAGGCCAGAGACCTTTGCCCCTGCTCTCATGCAAGGCCCACAGCTGAGGCCATGGGTCCTGCAGCCACCTCACAACGGGGAGAGCCTCCACTCCTTAGGATGGCTGGTAAAGTCCCCACACCTGTGATCCAATCCCAGGCTTCCTGCCCACACCCTCCCTGTCTGCGCACCCCATCCAAGGGGCTTGTGTTTCCATGATGGTCCCTGGACCCCCAGTTACTGAGAAAATTAGTTGGCAGTGTAATTCTCACTAGAATGTCACTGACCTCCACTTTTAGCTTGCTCTTTCTGACAGTGTTTGCACCCCAGGAGAACCTGAAGATCTCATCTGAGCCCGGAGGTGTGGGTTTCTGGGGAGATTTTAGACGTTCTGGACCCCGCTATGGGGAGATATTTGAGGGTCCCCCCCGAAGCGTGACTCAGTCTGACACTCTCGGCCTTAGGACCCTCCAAGCCTAGCACCCCAGGAGAACCTGAAGAGCTAGGCTGACGCCACGCATCTGCAGCATTGTCCTCCTCCCCTGCACCCTGAGCACATGGATTCCCAGGTCTCAGCCCCTGCCCCCTGCTGACCCCAGGACAGGCCTGGAGCAAGACTCGGCTAGGGCCTTCCTCCTGCAGGAAAGCTCCTCCTCACCCTCAGGCTGGGGTGGAGGCCCCGCCCATGGCCCTCAAGCCGTGCCAGGAGGTGGTGCTGGGAGGCTGGGCAAGGTGACAACCACAGGCAGACTCACCCTGGATGGCACCACCAAGGCTCCCCTCGTCCCCCCAGGACAGCCGGCCACACGCTGGCCTCTGTGCCTCCCAGGGGTCCTGGGGGTGCTAGTGCCATCTGACCTGGGCCACAGCCCCTCGTGGCGGCCACCCAGGGGCCACGGCCTGCAGGTGCCCAGACTCGGAGCAAGGCCAGGGAAAGCTCGGGGCCCTTACGGAGGCGCCAGCCGACCCAGACACCGGCCACGGTCCAGCTGCCTCCGGGCCCCTCAGGAGCCGAGGACTTCCTCTGAGGCCACCCCGCCCGCCCGCCCGCCCGCCCGCATCCTCGGAGGGCCCCGTCCCTCAACACAGATGTCACCAAATTGTGACGCAACGTGTCCACTTCCAGAGTCCCCCTCACCTGTAAAACACCACGAAGCCGCTATCTCAGAGATTTAGGGCATGAATAACCAAAGCAAAAAGCAAAACCGTGTCCAGGCGGCCGGCTTTAGTATCTCCGGACACAAAGTCCTGCACGAGGCCCACCCGTCCCTGCCCCCTGCGGCCGCCCACCCCCTAGGCTTCCAGTATCCTGAGAAAACCTCCCCAAGTGTGGGTTGGGCCAGGCATCCAGGCTCCCCCCACCCGGCCCAGCGGCACAGGCCCAGCGCCACCGCCTGGATGGCCACCAGGCCTTGGGCGCCCTGTCCGGGCCTGGGCCGGCGGGCGGGGCGGGGCCGGGGTCGGGGTCCGGCGAGCTTTAATGCGCGGACAAAGCCTCATTTGCAGGTCAATGCGGCGGCACACTCGCCTCTCCCCTCGCCCGCGCCCTTTGTCCGGCCGCGCCTGCTCCTCGCGCCAGATGGCCGCGGAAATGCTAATTTCGGGCGCCCCCGCCCCCCGCGTTTAATTGCGCCTTTGCAGATGGGCCGCGAGTGTGCGCATCATGCAGATGAGCGGGGCCTGCGGGCCTCGGGCGGCCGCTCGACGCCAGAGTGGAGCGGACGGAGAGCGGGCCGGGCTGGGGACTGGGCGCGCGGAGAGGACGGGTCGGGACCCGAGGGCGGGCGCCGCGCACGGCGGGCACCCAGCGCAGGGCGCAGGAAGCGCGCTTGTCTCTTTTCATTTCTCCAAAATAGGATCTTAAGTGATTCCGAGTGAAAACAAATTGGCCCGCTTTCTTCTCCAAATAGACTCGCAGCGTGGTGGGGGCGGCGGTGGGGGCGGGGGCGGCGGTGGGACCCCCAGCCTGCGGTGCTCCCAGGCAGTGGCCAGCGGCACAGACGTGGGCTCTGCTCTCACCCGAGCAAGGGGCCTCGGACGGTGCGGTCATCCAGGACGAGGAGCGGACGCCCTACTCGTCACCCTGCGCCCTTCCCGACAGGGACAGACCCCCAGGATGGGCAGGGCCAGCCCGGCCTCCCGCGCCACCTCGCACCTGGCACCTCTGGGCACAGGAGCCATGCCCAGGCCTCCGCCTGGTGAGGGAGAAGCCACGAGTGCCCGGCTAACAGTCGCCAGGGCTGCGGCCGTGGAGTCTGGACAGTGAATGAAAGAGAAGGAACGGGGAGTGTGTGCTTCACTAGCAAAATGTCAACCACAAACTTAGAAAACCAATACACTGGCGGGTGGCGAACTCTTTCCGCCACCAGCTGTGCGTTGGACAGAGCCGTTTTCTGGGTGGGTAAGTGCTCCCGAACAGGCTCAGCCAGAGACGCCACTGAAAAGAAGAGGGGAATCCTCTGTTCCGTAGGTTTTCCGTTGTCCTTTGGTAACTTGCTCAGGCAAAGGGCTGAGTCAACGGTGGGAGGACCCTTCGGCTTTCCCCTGGGACTGAAGTCAGCTGACACCACGAATCTGGTCCAACTGCCACCAGCCTGGTCCTGGCACCCTGGCCTGGCCTTCCCGGGCTCACCCCCCAGCCCTACACCCCGCAGCAGTGCCTGCCCTCCAGCCCCAACCCGCTGCAGCGTGTGCCGGCTGAGCCCTCTGCCCGGAGCCCAGCGCCTGCTCCGCCGCTCAGGGGCACTGCTGTTCCCAGGACAGACGGTCCCCGGGAACCTCGCTGGCTCTCTGCCCTGGGCCACCACCCCTCACCTGGCTCCTCTGAGCAGATACTCCTTGAAGGGAGCCCTTTCCTGCGGGGCACCCAGCATGGGGCCTGGCTGCAGCCTAGACAGCACCCACCTGGGGAACCTCACCGGGGTCCCTTGGACACCCAGGCCTCGGCCAACCCTCAATGCCCATCCTGCAGGGCGCTGTCCCAGCCTGTGCCAATACAGTGACGTGCTGTGAGCAGGGGAGCCCGGGATACAGGAAGCGCACAGCCAGGGTGTACCATGGAAGTTTCCATGGTCACGGGATGGAAACCGTTTCCTATCAATGTGGAAAGAACAGGTGCCCCCTCAGACCCCCCCCTCTCTTTTCTTTCCAGGAAACTGTTCAAATGGGATTTTTACACCCATCTGAGACTGACATCTCTTGGTCCTGACCCCCTGCGGTCTCTTCATTAACTGAGGGCCTCCGTCCCCCACCCCCACCCACCCCCCCCACCCCCCGGGGAAGCCTGCCCAGCTGAGCTCGCCTCCGCCCTGCAGCACGTCCCTGGCCTGGGCCCCGCCTGCCACCCTGGCCACGCTGCTCCAGCTGCCACACCCACACGCGTGTGCTCTGCTAAGAGCTTGCGTGTCTTGTTCATGCTCCTGCTGCTACTTTTCAAAAACATCATCTTCCCAGTCCCGTAACCTGGGGTGGGGGGGGCAGGGCGTTGGACCTTTTTCTAACACATTTACGGACATGTGAGCCGCCCTCTCCACTGGTGGGACTGTCTCCAGCTTCCGGGTGTCCGAAACGCTCTCCCACACCCTCTGCACCTTGGTTCTCCTCTGCTCACATTCATAGCATGGGTCTCCTAAGCCTCTCCTTACAGTTAAATATCTTCAGTTAAAGCAGTATGTGTACCATGTTTATTACCAGGGATATATGCAGGAAAAAAGATGAAATAAGAATTTTTATTATTTTTTTAATTAATTAAAAAAAACAAAAAAAGAGCAGCATGTGTATATATATGTATGTGTTTAGGTAGACAGATATTCTAATATTCTAAAATATTAAAATTACTTTGGACCTAAGAAGTAAATGTGGGTCCCCAGGGCGTTAAATGGGAGGGAGCCCAAACTACCCCCCGGGGTTATCTCCCGGGGGAGAATCTATCTGGGAGAACTTTTACTTTCTTCTTCATACATTCCTGTGTTGTTTATATATATATATATATATATATATTTTTTTTTTTTTTTTTTTTTACAATGAGCACATGATATTTCTACAATCAGGGGGAAATAGAAGGCTATTTTCATTTGGGGAATTGAAACAAGAAACACCGCCGGTTTGCCAGCCCTGTGACCTGGGGTTGTAGCAACAGTGCTCGGAGCTGGCTCCGGGCCTGGGAGAGAGCCCCGGCCCCGGCCCCGGCCCGGCCCGGGAATCCTCGGGCAGGACCACCTTACGAGAAGGGCCCCTCAGAGTGGAGTCCTGGGGCCGCCTGAGTAACTAAACCCCTTGGACAGAGGCCAGGGCAGACCCACTTAGTGCCAAATTCCACGCGGGCCTGCTCTCAGTTCCAGCAAAATTCCAAAGTATATTGTTGTTATCGTTATTATTTTGCAATTACGTGACATTTTTTAAATGCCTGGAGTGTTTTTATAGCCATTTTCATTAGCTCCTTCTCTCACTCTGCCTGAGAGACAGGTCGGCATTGTGTTTGCCGTGATGCAGGCTGGCCAAGGCTCAGAGAGGCCAACCGACCCGCCCGGGCCGCACAGCGGCAGAGCGGCTGATGCAAGAACAGATGCCAGGGCTTAGCCCCGGGTCATCCTGCAGAGCTCTGGGGTTTATCTTGCTCGTCAGCCTCTGCTGGGTTTTATTTGGATTCAGGGATTTGCGGGGGGACAGATTTGGGAAAGAGAAGATAAAGGAGGAATGAGAGAAGAGAGGAAAGAGGGAAAGACAGGCAGAGGCAGGCACAGCGGGTCCCTGGGGCGGGAGCCATGGGGGGTGGCCCCTAGATCCCCCAGCAGGAAACTCCTCTACCAGCCCTTCCTCCTGCAGCCCCAGCCCGGCATGGCAGACGCTGGTGCGTCCGTGTCGGGGCCCTGTGACAAAGGGCCGCGGGCTGGGCGCCTTCATCAACGGGCATGGACTCTCTCAGGCCTGGAGGCCCCGAAGGAGCCCCAGTTCCCAGGGGACAGTATCTGCTTCCAGACTCTTATCCTCTGGGGACAGTATCAAGCCAGAGGGCGGGGCTTGGAAGGCCCAGGGTTCCCAAATGCCACTAGAGGCCTCTCTGAACTGCGGGAGGCCCTGGAACCTGAATTAGTCAGGAACCTCCGTCACCAAGCTCCAGGGGCAGGTGCCCCGGCCGGGCCCACTGGCCTGCAGAGCCAGGTGCCCAGAGGCCCGGACAGTGAAGGTCGCCGTTGGGCACACAGGGCAGGGGGCCCAAGCTGGAAGCCCCCTGTGTGGCTGAGTTGCGTCCACCTATAAAAGTCACATGGGGAAGCCCTAACCCCCAGCGCCTGAGAACCTGACTGTATTTGGACATAAAACCTTTAAAGAGACAACGAAGCTAGAATGAGGTCACACGGGTGGCCCTCATCCACAAGACAGTGTCCCTGAGAGAAGAGGAGACCTGGACGCGACGCCACACGGGGACGACCACGTGAGCAGACAGAGAGAGGGTGGCCGTCAGCGATCCACGGAGGGAGACCTCAGGAAGCACCGGCCGTGCCACGCCTTGATCTGGGACGCTTCCAGCCTCCAGGCCCGCGACACAGCGAGTGTCTGTCGATGAAAGCGCTTGTCACGGCAGCCCCGGGACACTGACACGCCAGCACCCGCCCTGCCGGGCCTCCACGGAGGGGAAGAAATCTGTCCAGGCCCACACAGCCCAGCTGGGATGGACGGGGGGACCACGCCCTGGAGCTCCGGACCAGCAGACCCCACCCGGCCCTGGCGCAGAGACCCTCTGACTTAATGCTCTGAGCTGGCTCCCAGCGACTCTCCGTTCCACCTAAGGACACATCATGAAAGTGGGGAGGGCCCCAAAATGCCGTTTTCCAAGACCAAGACAGAAAAGCCACGTGCAGAGTCCGTGTCTGTGTGCCCCTGATGCTAACTGTAGACAAGGGGCACTGGGTCCGGCTGGCTCGGGGCCCTGGACAGCCAGGGCCTGCCTGGAGGACCTCTCCGGGCCTCCCTCCCACGCACCGGGGGCTTCATTAACAGCCTCATCCAGACCAGCTGGAGTCAGCTGATTAGCCCATTCTAAGTGGCACCGGGACCACCCCCGCCCCGTCTATTTTTTCACCCGCACATGTTCAATTAAATTTCGCTTTTGTGCCAGAGAAGCCTCTGATGTGAGTGTTTCTCGGGAGTTTTTCCATGTTTCTTTATGTCCTCAAAACCGAAGTCAGTCGCCAGGTTTCGGAAAAACACCCTCCTGGATGGGAGTGGGGCAAGGGGAAAGAAAAACACACAACACAAAACAAAAGCAAAAGAAAACAAAAGAGAGAGCACTGGCTGCCTTTATGCAGAATCCTCCCACGAGGAGACGATTCATTCCGATTGAAACGTCCCCTTTGTGTGGCGTTCGGGGGACGCACTCGTGGCGTTGGGCACAAATGCAAATCCCCCCTTTTTCCCTTTGATTCAGATATTTAAATTTTCAAATATATATGCTCGGACAATTGAATGGCAGCTGACCTCACTTATTTTCAGAGAAGAAATGCGGAAGCTACTGGCTGCAGTTAATCTCACCAGCAGCGCCGGGCCCGCTAGCTCGGCCCACAGGCACTCCTGGGGGGGGAGGCGGGCAATAATCCTTTTATTCAGACATTTGGCTTAAAAGAATAACACGGAGAAAAAGCTGGAACATAATTGCATTGCATGGAAAACAGAAAGTTTTTTTCCCCTCTCTCTCTCTAACGAGCTTTCCGTTTTCCTTCCTCAAAGAAGCGGAGGCCACTGGTCAGAGGCTGCTTCCTCAGGACAGAAGTGGGGAGAGTGTCCCTTCCACGGTGGCCCCCACGCCCGCCTGCCTGCCCACCCACCTGCCGAGGGCTGTTCATGGTTGGGTTGGCTGCCACACTGCATCCTTCATTCATTCGTGGATTCACTCATTCCATCCACAGCAAAAGAAGACCCGCTGAATGCACCGCTCACCGGGGTCCAGCCTGGCCGGTGTGACCAGATGCGACCACAGGCAGCTTGGTTCTAAGTCCCTTGCTTGGGGGCAAAGGAGGGACTGGATGTCCCGACAGAGCCATCCGCTGCCCCTTGGAGGCCGTAAAGCCCGACAGGGGGTCAATGCATGTGGGGTTCCCTTTGTCCCTCCTCCCCCGCCCCGGAGCACCTGAGTAGAAAGGGTCCCAGTCCGAGGGGAGGAGGAAGGAGGCAGGAGGAGGGACCCTCCCCGGGCCAGCCAGGCCAGCGCCTGCCTGAGTCACCGTAGCTCAGTCCTGCTCCCGGGGCCTGGCGATCCCAGAGGACCCCGGCCCAGTCCATCAGCGGGCTGGGTCTTTAATATTTAAAGAGCTCTCCCGGACATTTCAAGAACTCCCCGACACAATTTTCTGTGATGCGTGGGCTGTCGGGACATCTGTCTTCTATACCTAATAAAGTCGCCTGACTCAGAATGAACTCCTCGGCATCGCTTTGAATCCGGGCTCACATATGGTTGCTAATTAGCTGGCTATCTCTTGGAGTTAAATGATTTTTTTTTTTTCTCGCCCGGTTTGCATCCATAATGGACGCGAACAGAGTTGTGATTGTTCCCTGTTGCGGGACATTCTGCGCCTGAATGAGCGGGGGCTGCTGTGTCGACGCGGATTTGCCATATGGTTGCGCCGAGCGGGGAAGAATGGGCTCCTGTGTGCGACCGCGACGCAGCGGCGCGGGCCCTGGCAGCCCGGCAGAGCCGGTGCCCGACGGCGCAGGACGCGGGCGCTCGGGCGGGCGCGGGGTCCCCGCGGGCCAGCCGGGCCGGCGCGCGCAGGGCGCACGCAGGGCGCACGCAGGGCGCGCGGGGCCCGCTCCCGCGGCCCGGCGAGGACCGGCGCGACGGACGCGCGGCCCGGCTCTCTCGCGCGCGCGTCGCCCGGGGCCGTGGCGCCCGTGCGGGCCGCGGCGGGGGCCGGCAGTGCGGCTGCAGCAGCCCCATTGTGAGGCCGGCGAGACAATGGGCAGCCCGAGGAGGCACCTGCTCGCCTGAAAGGCCCATAAATCGCCGCCGGGTCCAGCTGCCTTCCCGCCCCTCCCCACGGACCGGCGAGCCGAGCGAGCGCTGCGGCCGGGAGGGGGAGGCTCCGGCCGTCCGCGGGCAGGGCCCAGGGCCGCCAAAGCGCTCCCTCCCGCCTGCGCGCAGCTGCCCGGCTCCCCGACGGCGACCACTGCAACCGCGACACGGCCGGGAGCGGCGCCCACTGGGCCCCTGAGGGGTGCGCGCGCACCCACCCACCCATCCGTCGCCCGGCTCCCGGTGTCACTCCGCTGACTTTGAACCGGAGTCTTGAACGTTTGAACCCCAGTGGTTACTGTTGCTGCCGTTTACCCGGCTGGGAGCCCGCAGCAAGGCACGGGCTCCCCCCCATCCCGGGTCCCCCAGGGCCTGGGAGAAACAAGCCCGCCCCAGGGCTGCTCGCTTGGCCGGCTGCTGGGCTCCTTGTAGCCCCATTTCCCAAACGGAGGCCCAGCGCAGTGTGGCACTTGCCCTGAGGCGACTGCTGCTGGTAGAAGCCACATGCAGGCCTCGCGGTCCTGGGTGCGAGGCCCAGGGCCCCTCCGCGTCCACCCACTTACGGTCCGGAGCCTGGGCTGAGCGGGGAGGGCCACGCCGGGCCTGAATTCACGCCCGTCTGGAGGCTCCCACGCGCGCCCGTTCCTCTGCTCCTCACAGGGTGGAAGCCACGGCTGGGCCCGGCAAGAAGTGCTCGGGGGCTGCCGGGAGGCACTGCAGGGGCACCGTGACCCCACCTGGGGTGGCCCCCGGACTGCGGAGCAGGCTGGCCCTGGGGGGCAGCCCATCCAGAGGTGTCGGGGAGCAGGAGGCAGGGAGGAGAGCCCCACTTCCAACAGCCACCCCCCGGGCGGGCACCGGGGATGGGCCAGACCTGTGTGGAGAGGGAGGCTGAGCCCTGCCACCGACCAGGAGGACCTCGAGGCCGGCCTGCCCTGTGCGGCAGCATCCCCCCGGCTCGGGCACACCGCGCCTGCCTGTGCAAGGAGCCGGCTGGGGACTCAGTGGTCTCCGGGTCTTCACGTGTTGGCACGCCGAGCCTGCCGGGAGTTTCCTCCAGGAAAGGCACCCATTCGGTTCCCAGGCACCGGCTGCCCGCAGCGTGCTCCCTGTGGGACCTCACACCTGGGGCCGGGCCGCTCGCCCTGCCCCCGTGCTGCTCTGGGGGCTCCCAGCCCGCTCGTGGGCCTCTGGGCTGCGGGTGGGGGGTGCTTGCTGCCGCCCTCCCAGGTGTCTGGGGATTTTAATTACTTCTGGCCGTCTAGTGCCATCTCTTATCACCCGCCTCCCTGGTCCCCTCATAAAGGGAGCATTGCCCCCCCCCCTTCCTCCAGCCTCCCTGACATATTAGAAGAATGTTTTTCCATTTCCTTTGATGTCTTTTACAAGTTGCATCTCATTTCCTGCTTGGGCATTTCTGACCTCGGGTGACTCCGGCCCCAGCCCGCCGCGGTGGCTGCCTGGCTGGTCCGCTCCTCTGCGCCCCGCCCAGACGCCCGTTCGAGAGGATTCCGTCCTCCCTGGGCAGCCACCGCCGACTCAATTTCCTCCCACCTTCCCCACCTTCTTTCCTGGAGCTCCCAGGGGAGGCCCCTGCCAGGCCTCCCACCCTGTCCCCAGGAGGAAGGCTCCCCGGCTGGGAGGCCCCAGCCCTCCCGTGGGTCTTCCTGGAGACCTGCACTCTTTGTTTTTCGGTCACTGCTCCCCTTGCAGCCGCCAGCTCTGCTCATTCCGCTCCCTCGGGGGGTGGGGTGCGGGGAGAGGCCCCGGAACCCCGGCACCCAGAAGCCGGGAGGAGCCCAGCAACACAGGGAACCAGGGTCTCCTCCCCAGCCTGGCCCCTGGGGACCCCAAAGCAGCAGATGGAAACTGATGAAGAAAACCCCTAAGTGAGCTGCTGAAAAGAGAACAAGATCTCAGAAAGGAGAGTCCAGTCGTTTGACGGAATTCAACTGGCACGTCTTTCCTCCTTCCTCCCTCCTCTCCTCCCCGCTTCTTTTCCTCTCCCCCTCTCTCCCGCTCTCCCTCTAGTCTAGGCACATGGCTCTAGGCTCAGGAGCCACTGGGAGCGTCTCGGAGCGACTCTGAACTGGACGCCAGGACGCAGCAAGGCACAGAAGGCACCGGCTTTGAGAGACATTCGCACAAGAAAGCAGGAGACGGGCTCTGGCTTTGTCTTAGCAAAGACTCCTCCTTGGGGACCAGCCCCTGGCAGCATCTGTCCCAGCCGCAGGGTGGGTCGGCTTGCCCGCCGCAGTGATCCCTGGGAGAAAGCCCTGCTCCCCGCACAGGGACGCCAGGCTGGTGGCCTCAGGCAGTGGACACCAGGTGTCTTAGTCTTTTTCTGCTGCTATAACAAAACACCTGAGCCAGGCGCGGTGGCGCACACCTGTAATCCTAGCACTCGGGGAGGCCGAGGCAGACAGATTGCTCAAGGTCAGGAGTTTGAAAACAGCCTGAGCAAGAGCGAGACCCCGTCTCTACTAAAAATAGAAAGAAGTTAATTGGACAGCTAAAAATATATAGAAAAAATTAGCCGGGCATGGTGGAGCATGCCTGTAGTCCCAGCTACTCGGGAGGCTGAGGCAGGAGGATCACTTGACCCCAGGAGTTTGAGGTTGCTGTGAGCGAGGCTGACGCCACGGCACTCACTCTAGCCGGGCAACAGAGTGAGACTCTGTCTCAAAC
>VSMD01000180.1:0-34861 GCA_008750895.1 Mirza zaza
ACCACTTCTATTCAATATAGTGCTGGAAGTCCTAGCCAGAGCACTCAGGTAACAGAAGGAAATTAAGGATATCCAAATGTGGAAAGAGGAGGTCAAACTATTGTTCTTTGCTGATGATATGATCCTATATATAGAAAATCCCAAAGATTCCATCAAGAAACTACTGGGATTGATAAATAAATTCAGTGAAGTCTCAGGTTATAAAATTAATGTACACAAATGGGTAGCGTTCCTATACATCAATAACAGTAAAACTGAGAATCAAATTAAAGACTTAATATCTTTCACAATAGCTACAAAGATAATAAAATACCTAGGAATATGTATTACCAAGGAGTTGGAAGATCTCTACAAAGAGAACTACAGATCCCTGAGGAAGGAAATTGCAGGTGAAGTAAACAAATGGAAAAATGTAATATGCTCATGGATTGGCAGAATCAGCATTATTAAAATGTCCATATTACCCCAAGTGATTTACAAATTCAATGCAATTCCCATTTAAATAACAACGTCATTTTTCACCTATCTAAAAAAAAATAATTCTACACTTTGTTTGGAGACAGAAAAGAGCCCAAATAGCCAAAGCAACCTTAAGCAAAAGGAATAAATCTGTAGGCATCACTTTACCAGACTTTAAGCTATACTTCAAGGCTATGGTAACCAAAACAGTATGGTACTGGCACAAAAATAGAGACATAAACCAATGGAGCAGAACAACCCAGATATAAAACCATCCACATATTGCCACCAGATCTTTGACAAAGCACACAGCAATATATACTGTGGAAAAGAATTCCTATTTAATAAATGGTGCTGGGAAAATTGTGTAGCCACATGTAGAAGATTAAAACAGTATCCACATCTCTCACCACTCTCAAAAATTAATTCAAGATGATAATAGATATAAACCTAGAATTCTAGAAGAAAACGTTGGAAAAACTCTTCTCTATACAGGCCTAGGCAAAGAATTTATGAAGACCACAAGGACAATCATAGCAACAACAAAAATAAATAATTGGACTTGATTAAATTAAAAGCTTCTGCACAGCCATGAAAACAATCAACAGAGCAAATAGACAACATACAGAATGGGAGAAAATAGTTGTATATTATACATCTGATAAAGGGCTAATAACTAGAATCTACAAAGAACTCATGGATATCAATAAGAGAAAATCAAATAACCCCATTAAAAAGTGGGCAAAAGACATCAACAGAAGCTTTCCAAAAGAAGATAGACTAATGGCCAATAAGCATGAAAAAATGTTCAGTGTCACTAATTACCAGGAAAATGCAAATTAAAACCATAATGAGACATCATCTAACCCCACTGAGATTGGCTTTTATCAAAAAGTCCCAAAACAATGGATGTTGGTGTGGCTGTGGAGAGAAAGGAACACTTATACACTGCTGGTGGGACTGCAAACTAGTGCAACCTCTATGGAAAATAGTATGGAAATTTCTCAAAGAACTAAAAGTAGACCTATCATTTGATTAAGCAATCCCACTACTGGGTATTTACCCAAAGAAAAAAAATCATTTTATCAAAAAGACACTTGCATTCAAATGTTTATTATAGCACAATTCAAAATCAACACAATTCAAAATCAAAGATGTAGAATCAACCCAAGAGCCCATCAATTCATGAGTGGATTACTAATATGTGGTAGATGTATACCATGGAGTACTTGGTCAGAAAAAAAATGAATTAATATCCTTTGCAACAATCTGGATGGAACTGGAGACCATTCTCATAAGTAAAATATTATAAAAATGGAAAAATAAACACCACATCTGTTCACTATTCAATTGAAGTTAAATGATTAGCATTCATGTGCATAGATGGAAGTAAAATTCAATGGAAATCATACAGGTGGGAGTGAGGAGGAGGTGTGGGTGAAATCATACCTAATGAGTAAAATGTACACTATCTGGATAATGGGCACACTTGTAACTTTGACTCAAGCAGTACGAAAGTAATCCATATAACCAAAATATGTGTACACCCATAGTATTCTGAAATTTTAAAAAAGAAAAAAAAATTCCTTGTACCTTTCACCCAGTATTCCAAAATGTCTGCATTTTACAAACTATAGTACAGTATCAATGCCTAGAAATTGAGATTGATGTGATGTATGTTTAGTTCTATGCTATTTTATCACACATAGAGGTTTGTACAACCACCACTGTAATTAAGATACAGAGCTATTCCATCATCACAAAAATCTTCCTCTTCTACCTCACAGATTCACATTCACCATTTCCTCCTACTCATTATCTCTAAACAGTGGCAAGCTATAATTGATTTCTCATCTCTTTAACTTTGCAATTCAGTAATATTACACAAATGAAATAATGGAGTATGTGACCTTTTGAGATTGGCTTTTTTCACTGAGCATAATGCACTTGAGATCCATTTGAGTTACTGTATGTACCAAAAGTTGATTCCTCTTTATTGCTGAGTAATATTCTATGGTATGGAGGTACTACTATAATTTGTTTAACTATTTACTTATTGAGGGACATTTTGGTTGTTTCCAGTTTTGTACTGTTACAACAGAGCTGATATGAACAATGATGTACAGGTTTTTGTGTTTGTATCTAAATTTTCATGACTCTGGTACAAATACCTAGGAGAACAATTGTTGGTTTTTATAATAAGTATATGTATGTTTAGTTTTATTTTTAACTGGTAAACTATTTTCTAGAAAATTGTAAGGTTCATTATCCTCTTTTACATATTTACACAAGAAAAACTCTCATATGTGATCATAAGAAAGCTCACTGTAGGCTTTACTTAACAGCTAAAAATGGAAACAATCTGAATATCTATCAGAAGAATAGATCCTTAAAAAATTATTTACTCATATATTGAAATATTATAAAAGTCTAAATAAATGAAACATGCATGTAATCCTAGCACTTTGGGAGGCAGAGACAGGAGGATTGCTTTAGGCCAGGAGTTCAAGACCAGCCTGAGCAACATGGTGAGACTCTGTCTTTACAAAAATAAGAATTAACAAAAAAATTACTAGGCCATAGCAGTACATGCCTGTAGTCCTATCTAATTGGGAGGTGAAGTGCAAGGGGATCACTTCAGCCTAGGAGTTTGAGGATGTAGTGAGCAATGATGATGCCACTGCTTTCTAGCTTAGGAAACAGTGCAAGATCATGTCTCTAAATAAATAAATAAAACTAGAGATACATGTCAATGTTATAAATTACTTTTTTGAACAAAACAAGGGTCAAAATGACACTTTTAATATGATTTTTACATATTAATTTTGTAATATCATTATAATCTCTTTTGTAGTAATTGTAGAAAAACATGGATGGGAATAGTAAACCTAACATTCAAGAAAGGGATTATCTCTGGAGGAGGAAGGGGTTTAAGGTAGAAATTCAACTGAGGATTCAGCTAGATTTAAAATATTTGATTCCTTAAAATAATTTGAAGGAAGTTTCTAAATGTTAGAATTAGGTAGTACTGGGTAGATGATACATAGGTGTTTGTTATATGATTCTCTGTTGTCTCCTGTGTGCTTATCACATTTTATAGTAAACAAAAATGAATTAAGTGTAAAATACCTCGAGTTGAGTGCTTAAAATATGATTTCATTATTTAGATTTAAGTCTCAAACACAATGTAATTATTAATTATTTCCCAGGATCCTAAGAAAATAAATGCATTAAACCAATGTAAATTGTATACATCTGCAGTCCCCAACTCCCAGGCTATGAAGCAGCACCAGCCACCTGCAGTCTGAGGCTGCCAGGAACCAGATGCACAGCAGGAGGCGAGCACGGTGTGAGTTAGAGAAGCCCCACGTACACACACTGCCGCTCCTGTTGGTCGCTGGCATCACTGCCCAGGCCCCACCCCACATCAGATCAGCAGACCCTCACAGGAGCACCCCCACTGCAAACTGCACATTCAAGGAATCTTGAGTTGTACACTTCCCATGAGAATCCAATGCCTGATGATCTGAGGTGAAGCCAAGATGGCAAGGCCTCTCCCAAGCACCCATCCCTGTTGTCAAAAAGGTTGGGACCACTGGTATACATAATGTTTTAAAATTTTTTAAATTGTATGTTTTAAACATTTTGAAGTAGTCTCTTTTAGAAACCTATTTGTGCAAACCTATTTATTTACCTTCTTAAAAAACAATAAAAATAAGAGAAAGAAATTTGAGAAAAGAGAAAGAAACAATAATGGCATATAAGAAAAGAGCATATAACAAACTTCAATAAATTGTTGTAAAATGAACAGTTGGTGGAGTGTTTGCCAACCAGAACGCAGCAAAACACAATCTGGAATACATGCGTTAGGGGTTATTACCAAGAATGGAACAGATTGGCTTGGTAGAACTCCAAAGGGGTATCAGGCTTAAAGAAATCTAGTACCTCCGAAGGAGTGAGAAACAAAGCTGAAAGCAGGAAAATCTGCTTGCTGAATGATCTTTCTTCTTCAGCAATCACTGCTTGTCTCCCTAAAGGAGAGTTCAAGCTCTTTTGTAAAAGAATTAAATAAAATGTCTGAGGTTAACTAGGAGATTTAGAAGTCCCACAGCATAATTGCTAGTTCTTGGCCTACTTACCCAAAAGTAAATCCTACCACTTGCAGAACCCACCACTGTATCCAACATGCTCTCAGGTGGACTTCTCTGGCCTTGCATTTAAATATGAATCAACAACCAACGATCACGTGGTACCTAATGAAAAGTCTGCATCATTAAAAACAAAACAAGATAAACAAACACTGGTGGTCATAAAGCAAACAAATAATTCAGAGTAAACAGTATGCTAATTAGTATCTTCAGCAAAATTTGAGACAATTTACACCCACAAAGCAAGAATAGGATGCTATGAAAAGGGAATATAGAATGAGAAAATTCTTAGATATTGAAAATGTGATTATAAAAAACTGTGCCTGAAGGGTTACAAAATAAAATTAAAGAACTGCCCCAAAATGTAGATTCCAATGACGAGAAGGCAAGGAAAAAAAAAAAAAAAAAAGGCAGATGATCACCTGACTAAAGTCTTTCCAGAAAGAAAAGAGAGACAATGGATACAAGACTCCAAGAGAAGGAGGGGTGCAAGGCTACAAGAGAATATGCATGGTGGGAAGTAGCCCGATGGTGGCAAGGTACTGATGGTGGTGCTGTTGGTGGCACAGGGAGGGGAGTAATGTTCTAATCACACTCATGTGACACTGATTTTGATTGTGTGCTCAGCTGTCTGGTCTTGCTTGATTACCGCTCACTGTCAGAGCCTGGTTCCTCAGCTTTTCTGTGCATTCAGTGACAGTGTTATTCCTTTTCTGTTGAAATTATCCAATGCCATTTCTGTTCACTGTGTATTCTAAGATCGATATCAAAGAGCTAAGATACATGCCATTCCAAAAAGTACACGAAGATGCAAAGCTGAATCATTGTGTCTTAGAAAGGAACTTTTTAATGGCCAAGAGTATGTCACATGTTCGTACTCCTGGAAAGCTAGACTTTTAAAATCTAGTGTGAGAATGGGGAAAACTGCTGTCTCTTTATCTCTCAGGGCAAGAAACAGGTTTCTGCCTCTTGTTAATGTCCACATAATGGGTTATTCCCCTAAATTAGGAAAAGGGTATGAACATTGGGTAGTCAACAACATTAATAAAACATCTTACTCCACCCTACACACATGGCAGAATTAATCTAGGCTTATTAATACATGAATGAATCTCAAAATTCAATGTGAAAATATTAAACAGTTATAAAATGATGAAAACCTTGTTATGGACACATAAATATAATTTTCACTTCAATTTCTTTAAATCTCAAATTTATTGGAAAGTTTTTATTAATATAAATGTATTGACCAGTTTTTAATGTTTTCTATTAAAATATAGAAAATAGATAGAACAGATTTGATATATACATGTATACATACAAATATATACACACATATACATAGTGTATATGTGTGTATGAATGTGCATTATGCATATGAGGTCACAAAAGCTAATAGGAAGAATATTCAGACAGAGGTCAGAACTGTAGATTAAATTGTGGCATTAGTCCTTGGGGTTCTTCTCATACGTAAAATGGATAATTTTGATCAGATAGAATAGTTACTTTTAATTTTAAAAGTCTATGAGTCTTAGTGAGTGTGTGAATGGGTGTGTGTATGTGTGTGCGTGTATGTATGTAAAGTAGAGCTGGAGGGCCTACCCAAAACTATCTTGGAATTTATACTGGACCTTTTTAGTTTTCATCCACTTAGAAACTTTCCTCCCTTTTTCTACTAATGCATCTTCTTTCCTTGGGATACTCATTTTTCTTTATTCCAACCAATTGATTCTTGTAAGGTTCAATCACAATACATCAGTGTGCAGCTGCCCCCGGCCTGACCATAATAATGCTATAGCCCCTGGTCACTGTGCTTGCCTCAGAAGTAAGGCACATTACCTGGGCCAGGGTAATCAAAACCTTTATTAGTAATCTTAATATTAAAGCCAGAAGGAAGACCACCTTTACTTGGAACTGCTAAACATGCTATGATCTCATCTCTACTCTCTATCCTTATAGTCTGAAGGAAGCTTTCTGAAGAGAGGATGTGGACATAATCCAGGGAAAGGCTAAAATAAGAGATGGAGAAAAAAAGGAAGAATCCTGATGACATTGTTAGAGTCTAGTTCTATCTCTTCAGTCACATGAGCCTCTTTTTTTTTTTATTTAAGCTATATTAAAATGGATTTCATTTGCTTATAGAGAACAGTGTTCTTTAACTCTGTATCTTGTGGCACAAGCTGATTGCAAACTATAATTTAGTTTTTAGCCTCTAATTGACATTATAATTAAGTTCTTCAATCAGTGTATGGATCTTGAACACCCTTTCTCCAAAGTTGGAACAGCATATATAGCTCAAAGGACATGAACTAAGTAAGAGTAGGACATCCGCAATTAAACTATATAAGAATAGTCCGCTGGCATTATCCCTGGACACATAAAATCACATACTAATCAACTAGCATTGTACCTGGCACAGAATAGCTGTTCAATAAAGGCCTGTTCCCTCTGGTAAACATTTTTGAAGATAATACAAAAATAAAATAGTCCCCTCTCCAATATGTAAACATGTATTATTATCATTAGCCTCCATGTCAGTTTGAAACTTAAATATTTGAGTTTGACAATAAGGAAAACTGACATCTTTTCTGGTCCTTTTAAAGATGCTATTTAAACTCTTTCTTAATAATTTCGTAATTTGTCATTGTATGTATTTGGATTTAGGATGTATTATATAACTACTTGCCGATTATAATTTTATTTTCCCATTTTCTTGATGCCCACTATTTTTAATTATTTACAATCCTGTTGTACATCATTATAAAGTTTGAATAATCTACAGAATACATTTACTTCTGCTATAATGCCATATTTATCTATATAGATTCATAGATACATTGAGGACAGAAATCAAGAGAAAGAGAAAGAGGGAGAGAAATGAAATAAAACTGAAATCGAGTACTTTAAGAATGCAATGTTTATTTAAAAGTGCATAAGAGTAAAGTTTCCATGAATGTGTCCTCACAAACTAATGATTTCATCCTCACAACTTGGATCAAGATCTGACATTTCAAAGAAGATAGTCTAAGATAAAAGTTAGACTGGAATCCTGAATCTGACATTGGCGAGCAAAATGAACGATGTTGGATAAATTATATTCTGGATTTCATTAATTTTTCTGATTTGAACTATTACAGCCCCTATGGTTGAAAAAATAAAATTCTATATGAGAATTTGGTGAGTTTCACCAGGGCCAGAATCATGCATAGAAGTTAAGTGACAAATTTCTTTTGTGTTTTTCCAAAGTCTTTGTGGGCACCACATGAACGTCCCTTTCCTATTTTCACCCATTCCAGCTCTTAGTGGAGACGCCATATGTTAGGTTTTTCTTTACTTCCATTTTCCACTGCCTATGCCTCTATCCTTTGGCTACACTGAGATTCTCATTGTAGGTTTCACCCAAGCCAAAGAAATTTTGAGGGGAAGTATTCTAAAATTCAAGCATCTCTTTTCCATCTCCTCTATCTATTCAGTGTTACGGTATTGTGTTTTGCCATGTTGGACTTTTGGCTCTATTAAGTGTTAAAGTAAATTACAGTTTTCACCCTTCTGAAGGATATTTTCATTTTAACAAGGAGTATTTTTCCATGATTCAAAGGAATTGGTATTTAACAGTGGGACTTGGGGCCCTACCACAGGGAGACTACAGGCTAGTTAGGGTAATATATGGGGAACATGAAAAAAAGAATAATTTAAGTTTTTATAAAGCCTATCAAACTGTAATCAAACATTAGTTTTTAGTCAATAACAAATCATTATGAAAATTAAAATCTTTATTGAGCATTTCATTAATATCCCTAGCCTATTAACTTTTCCATTGTTTTTATTGTTGTTTTATAAATTGGAATTTGAACTTGTTTTCTCCCTCTTTTTGGGGGGAGGGGATATCAAGGGGAGGGTGTCTAAGTGAGTGGGGAAAAGTTGTGGCTCCAGCAAGCATGACTGGATTTCAAAAGTGTTTCTGTAACTGGAGGGAGAATGTGCTTACAGGTATTCCAGGCCATAGCTCTCTCAAAGATCTTCCCACATGGCTTGCTTAGCTTTTACTTTCATTTTGTATTAAACAAAAAGTCATTTGAGGGCTATTTAATGCTCTGGTTTGTGTTTTCCAATACCAGATAAAAGTTAAACAGATGAACCATTTGGGGGGTAAGGATTGGGAAATCCATGGCTGCTAAAATGCTTTAACGTTTCAAAATGGTTTTGTTTTTTTAAACCCATTTTCCATGTTCCAGCAGCTGTGGGTTTTCCCAGGGCTCCCCCTGTGGCTCAAAAGGGAGCTGCTTAATGCTTAACAGATGAGCCAATTGAGTTTTTAAATGCAAAATTAAACTTAAAGTGCACAAAGAGCACAGGGGAATCCACAGCCAAGAATAGACTGGAGGAGGAGAGTGAGCTGCGAGCACCAGGCTGCCAGGAGATACAGCCTCTTCTACTGCAACCAGCAGCAACTGAGAGGATGGTACAGGCAGGTTTATCTTTTCATCATCCCTCAAACAGGCTGCGATTATACTCCATATTATCAAAAGGGTTTTTTTTTTTTAAATAACTACTGGCTTTGGATTTATTTATATATGTCTATTTTTCTTTAAGAACGGAAAAAGAAATGGATAGGCTCTATAGAATACAAGTACAAATATATTTTGATCTCCATCAGGTTTGTTCTGTCTGTGATGGTGAGAGAATTTGGTCCCCTCTCTAGGTGCCTTACTTCCTGTGCCTCAGATACTCTTAGCAGATCTAGATTCTCAGAACATTCTGCTTTGAATATGAGGAGCCAGGACGATTGTGAACTTTAGTTGGGAAATAATTTGCCAAGTCACTGAATAAATTATTTTAGTCATTCATCTATTTGAACATAAAAAAAAGCATTGGACTTTGGTACTTAAAAATAAAATCCAGACAAAAACTTTTTGACAACTTTATGAAAAGTCTTCTCTGATTCAAAATAAATCCCCCTAACACCTTTAAAAAGAATATCTCCATTTTAATTGTATAACTTCTATTTTTAAAAGAGCCTCACAACATCATCAAGACTAAAATATCATTGATGCAATTTCTTTTACTGAAGATGATAAAACAACCATTGGATTCCAGATCATAGACATCTGTTTAGGAGCCAATCTCGTGATTTCAACAAGTTTTTCATAGCAATGTGTACATTGGCATACCAGATACAGATACATCCCAGCTGATCAGGCTTACAGACTCCCAGATTTCTGGACAATATATATAGGAAGCATAAATCTTTTAGCATTTTGGGGGGCGTATGTTTTTTGTCGTCTATTGCATTTTAATTGCATTTAAGGAAACTTAGGATAATATAAACAAGTGCTTAAAAATGACAATTCCATTGGAAAATTTCTATTGCTTAGATCTTGCATTCATATTCTGCTTTTAAGCTTGGGAAACTTGAAAATTCTTTAGTTGCTTACTTTAAGAGAAATAATTTTAATGGATAACCAAAAATGCTATTAACAACAGCAGAAATGTCTTCATTAGGATACCAAGAAGAGTCTGCTAGAAAGTTTCCTATCTGATATTATTGGAGCTTAGAAAAATTTCAAATTTGATATTATTGGAGCTCAGAAAAAGATACCCCAAAGTATGGTGCTTTGGCATAATGACTACTTTGAACTAAAGGACACTGGAAGGCCTCAGAAGTAGCCTCAGAACCAAAGTCTCATCGACCTTCTCCTGCCCTTCTGCCTCTCATGCCTCATTCTCCCACGAAAATGAGTCACAGAAACAAGAATTCCTCTTCCCAAGGCAAGTCATAGAAACTAGAACTTTGCTTACCTTGCTTTACCTTGTTTTTCCCCAAAGCAAGCCATAAAATCTAGAATTATTACTCTAAACTTCCTGACTTTCTGTGTAAGTGTTGGCTGTAAAGAAATTCTCTGACCTACCTTGTCTGACAGATCATAAGACCCTCATTCCAGAAGGGATCCTGCCCTATAACCAGGAGAAAGTAACACCACATGGAGAGGCCAAGAATCCAAACAGGCAGGCCATGCTGGGTTTTCCCACTCAGTCTATTACTATTAGATCATTCCCTTTTTGTCCAATCACATTTCTAGACAGCTGTCCGCTCTTCATTGAATCTAAGCATAAAAATAGTTTTCCCTTGAGCCTTTCAGTATTCATTTCTGAAGGCTCCCATGTCACATAAAACTTTGATTAAATAAATTTAGTATGCTTTTCTCTTGTTACCCTGTCTTTTGTGATAGGAGTGTCAGCCATGACCTTTGCAATGGGGAGGAAATATAACACACCCTTTTCGTCCCTACAATATGTTATCAAGTCCAGCAATGACTAGGGAAGTCACAAGGTTAGATAAGGTTAAAAAGGTACACACACATACACACATATATGTATCTGTAGGTACACATACATCCCTTTATAAAGTTGCCCATTCAACTACAAATTATATTCATTTTTACCTCTGTAAAATTCTCCAAGTAAATCTGATTTTAAGGTTTGAGAACTATCATGACCCACTACCATCCTCTGCAAAAAAGAACAAAACAAACAACCCAATAAATAAATAAATAAGCAAACTATACAACAGATCAGTATCATTTGGATTTAGTCTCCACCTTCATTCTGATACTTGTCAACTCTTAATTGTTTCATGGAACACTTATTTTACCTTAATCATTTAAATTTAAAGTGTTGGTTGTGAAATGACAATTTCTAGAATATAATTTGGGATGAATATTCCTAGTGTGCATTTGTGATTGTATTAGATTTGTACCTTTTAGGTAATCAAATCCACTTGAGTCATTGACTAGATCCAGCATTGTCAGTTTGCCTGAAGGAAAGATACTGATGAGGCTGGGCTCCTGAGAAAGCAATCATATGGTTAATTGCTTTAGTGTGAACCTAGCCATTGTGATTAAAGCCTAGGACTTGTGTTTAGGTAGAGGAGAGCTTCCATGCTTCAAGGCACTCCTTGGCATATCTAGTACTCTCCAGGCCTTGAGAAAATGTGCTGAGGCAACAGCATATTTCCCTGAGGAGTTGCAGTGTTTGGGGGATCAATCATTAGACCATATTCAAAGAAACTGAGTTAATTTGAATATGTAATCACTGGATCACACATTCATATAAATGCAACCTCTTTGAAAGGGTGATCATCAGAATGCAGATTTAAATAAACAAGAACATACTCAAACCTTGACATATTATGTACTTGAATTTAATGTGAATCTGTGCTCACCCCCAGAGGATTTTATACCTGTCATCTAATGATGCCTGTATACTGCTACTGGTATGCTTTTCAGGGACATAAATTAAAAAGACACATGCTCTGTTTTTGAATAAAATGTTATAGCTTTTCTTTTCATAATTGTAAATTTAGTTATTTCTTATAGAATGTGATTAGCAACATTCAGGCCATACCTTTATAGATATATGCAAACATATATATACACATATAAATATATGTGTGTGTAAATATGTACATAGATTAAATATAATACACAAAGCATTTCAAAACTTTTGTTTAATCTTTTTTTGTAAAATTACATAGAATTAAAATCATTATTCTTTTCCTCTCCAGTGAAATGTTGGCTTCAGATTTCACTTTTTGCAAAGAAATACTAAATTATTAAGAAAGTAGAGTACTAGCTTTATATTTTTTTAAAATTACCTAACATACTTTTGGGGCTTTCACAAGTGAAGGCTAACATGCATTGATGCATAAAGAAATAGCCATCCCTGTCCCAGTAATTCAAATCCAACACCATTTTGACTAGATTTTTAATATACTCATGGGAGTAACACAAGAGTCATTGATAATGAGTTCAAATTACTTGCATCTTATTCATCTTATAATCTATCCCATAATCTGTTACTATATTATAGGCAATAATATTCTGTCAATTATAAAAACAATGGAGTTTTATTAATTTACCTATATTTATTGTTCCTCTATAATCTCATAAAAACTGACCCCTGTGTATATAAAGCATGTTAGAAACTCTAACATCTAGAAATAGATACAGTTAATAAGATTTAGATTTTCAAGAAATGTTAACATAAAAAGGGAATCATATCAGGGTATACTCCTCATCATTTTGCATTGTTCACCAAACAGTTGACTTCATTTTCAGGGTGGATCTCTGAATGTTAATAGCAGATGCATGACATGCAGAAGCTGGGAACATGCAAGCCATGTTTGGCACATACATTCTTTGCAGGGAAAAATGTTACACAAAGCATATTGCATCAAGTGCTTGATTTCAAAAATGAAATCTTTCTCTTTTAGACTTGCTTGATTTGTAATTTCCTACTATAGTAAAAATTTGCTCATAAAAAGGTTAAATATTAAAATTGAATGGGAAGCAATAGAAAAACAAAAACCTCCATTCCCCAATGCAAAAATCAAATATGCAAATATGAAAATGAGGGGACTCTGCCCCTTTTCCCCCTCATACAACTGATTAAATTATCACTGCTGGAGATTACATGGGGTTTTATTCCCTTTACAGCCATATTCAATTGGACAGACAGAAAAATATATTGCCACAGACGAGACCCACCACCTGGGTACACTGTGCTTCCAGTTGCTGCAGAGGTCTTGTCCAAAACTTTGCAGCTACCCCTTTAAAAAAAGAAAAGTATTAGATGCAATCATTCATGACAGACTAGATGGTTTCTAAAGTCCTTTCCAACTTGGAGATTTCAGGACAAAAACTCCTCCTCCCACTTCTAGATATTAACCTACAGTTTCTTTCTCATGTAACAAAACCTTCACCAGCACACTCCCTTTTTATATCTACCATACAGACAGATCATTCATTTTCCATAAGACTTTTATTTTATATATATGAGACCCTGTTTTCCTGTGTTTGTACTTTATTTCCTAGCTAATTTGGTGAATTTAATTCCTGGCTTATCAATTTTAACACAGAACATCCCCCCACTCCAACCCTTTTTTGCCCAGTTGTCTCTTCCAAATGGATATGTTTGATTCTTGCAAAAATTGATTACAGAAACAGAAAGATTACCTTTGCCTCTCTCCTGCTTTGCTGTGGTTCTGAAAAGGTTTTCATCATCTGCCTCGGTGGAATAGAAGTTAGTGCTCAGTGACGATGTTGCCTGCCTGTGTCACCACACTGCAGGCTGAGCAGAGCGCTGCCTCCAACTGCAGGCGAGGGGCCTCAGTGTTAAGGACGCACAGAAGTAGTTTGTTAATGAGATCATTTCTCCAGTGCAAGGAAATGTAGCCACAAGCACAGGGATATTTAACAACTAAAAGAGGTGGTAGGATGATGTTTTTGAATTGGAGAAATCAGAAAAAACCAAAAAACTAGGGAGCAGCAGATGCTTCATTGCAATGACAAGTGAATAGAACAAGTCTGTTTGCCTTAAGATTTGTAGTAGATATGCACATGTTACTTTGCTATAGAGAGGAAGAAATCGACCCCCAAAGAATTATTTGGTGGCTTGATGTGTGGATGGAAATATTTTTGTTGTTGTCAGCAAAATGATGCTTATGGGTGTTTTTACTAGATAAGATCTCTACTGTATTTGGTGATATAACTGCAATTTGAAAAATGTATCTTCTCTGATTGGGTAGATGACTAAACAATCAAGTTTCTCTTTTCTGGCATCCAGATGGGTAAATTTATAATGAAATCAAGTGGTTTCTTCATGCCAAAACCCCAAAATTTTTGCATTTGAAAACATGGCTAGATATATCATGTTTAAACAAAGCATTCTCTTTTAACTTGAGAATTTAAAAAATCATTGCTCTCTAATATCATGTTATGCCCTTTTCTCAATTCAGATATCTTTTGCTGTCAGAATTAAAAATAGAGTTATGTGCATTCTACTGACTTGAACAAATGTAGGCTTCAACCCTTTATTCTCTGTTTGTGTTTGCTTTTTTTCTGTCTTTCCCATGTTTCTTTGTTTTCCTTTTGTCTTCCTCTTAAGACTTCCCAGGGTTTTTGTTTTATCATATTGATCCTTTTGCATTGTTCAATTGTTCTTTGACAAAAGTTTTATATTTAATCTAATTTTCTTGTTTTTGTTTCATTTTCCCCATAGTTTTACATTATTGCTTCTTTTCTTCTCTTTTGCTGGGGCATTGCATTTATTTGTGAAAATACAATTCCAAAAGTCAGAAGAGTACAACATGAACAAACTTCTCAGGTGAGTGTCCTTGTCTTTTAATATTTTGGTTTTTTGAATTGTTTATTCCCTTTCCCAATTCTGGCCATTTTTAAATCCTCTTTTCATCTATTGCATTGTCTCTTTTATTACTGATAGCCTTCTTTTTCATTCTACTCCTGATGTTATAATTTCCTAGGCATCTGGTCATTACTAAAATGTGATCACCATTTATTCAACATTTAGAATAAGCAGTGTGTTCAAAGCTTCATATATATTCTCTTGAACTCTTACAATAAACCTGAAAGGTAGACATTCTTATCCTCATCTGACATGAGGAGACAGAGGCTCAATAATTAAGGTACTGCCTTAAGATCACACAATAACTATGGTAGCAAGGATGTGTTCCCAGAGCTATCTGACACCAAATCACCCCTTCTTTCAACTAAACCATATTGAAACCCAAAATCAAAAATAGGTCTTGAAAGTTTGTTATGAATAGGGGGAAAATGTTCTCACTTATTAATATTTATGGATATGTAATCATGTCATTCTTAGTATGTACTCATACCTGAAATAATTAAATAGAAATGACTCCTTATATCTTCCTTTCAATAACATTTACCAACTTTAGTCTTATTTGTACCTCTAAACTCAAGTTACTATCTTCAACAAAATTTTTGACTAAAAGTAGGTCCAATTTTTCTTTGTATACATACCAATTTACTGACATATGATTGTAAATATAAACAAACTATAATAGCAAGTTTCTGCTAGCATAATAAACAAGAAATGACAACACTAGAATCATGAAGAGACTGGTGTTGTCTGCAAACCCCATAGCACTATATCAGCCTTTCCAGTAATGACATCAGCAGTCAAATATGTTTTTACAGTTGTCAAAGTAGTGGATCAGACATCTAATCCCAGTCTGCTTGCAGCTGCTTTTCCTCATCCTTCCCTCCCTGAATTATATTTGTTTTTGGAGAATAAGGAAAGTACATGTTCTCTTACGTTCCTCATTTGGATTTAGAAACACTCATACTTCTTGCTATAATGATGGCATGCAGGTGTCATTGTCTAAACAGGTCATTTCGCAAGTTTAATAAATCCACTGTTTAATCTTTACCACTTTCTTCATCTTATTCTTGCAATAGTATTTTTATATATGTATATTTACATACATATATTTACTTTTAAGAAGCAGACTCTTATATTTGATATTCCATTAGAAGTCTCTAAAATTGCTGCAGCTCTTCTGTGAAAAAAGTTGTATTTCCAGATTTTGGACAAGAGCTTAATAAAATTCTCTTTGATGGATTGCAGTCCTGAAAGCTGTTCTTGTATTAAGCCGCAATTAATGTTTCTACCCAGCAGTCTCCTAAGGAATTATAGAAGAACAAAGTTAGCAACTAGCAGACCTGAAATAGCTAGAGAGCTTTGACCACAGAAATAGGATAATAGCAATGCAGTGACTTAGAGGAGAGACTGAGGAGTAAGGAAAACCTGACTTCAAACTTCAGTTTTTATCATTTGCCATCTTTGTGACTTGGGCAAGTTACCTCATTCTTCTAAAGAGGAACATGATTCTAGTGCTTCTTGGTCTGTAAAATGGAATAATACCCACCTCAAAGTGATTTTGCAAAAATTTAATCAGGTAATAAATATAAACTATTGAAGATAGCATTTTGTATTTATTAAGTCCAATAAAAAAAGACATGGTCATGCTGGAAACTCAGACTTGTGGGGGGAGGGAGAGAAAGGGCATTTATTGAAACCTTAAAATTTGTACCCCCATAATATGCCAAAAAAAAAGACAATTGTCATTGTCATCATCATTGATTATTATCTATGCAATAACTAAAAAATTGATTTCTCTTTCTTTTCTTATTTTGGCATGATGTACTGAGCCATCATGTAGCTGAGTCCTTTATTTAGCTTATGAGTAGCATTTGAGGTCATTGTATTCTCTTATTTTGGTTGTTCTCCCCACATTATAACAACTTGATTATATATGACTCCAATAATAACTTTAAGATCAAGTCTGTCTTAAATAAAGTGTACATGAGCTAACTCTTCAGCACATATAGCACTTGGAATTTGTGTCTACTGAGAAGTACCTAAGAGTATAAACCATATAACAGCCCTCTCCTTGCTATATCAACATTTACTGTTTTTTTTATTTCCCTAACAAAAAATCTCAACACTATAGAGATGTTAAATAAATTACATTAAAATAAGCTAAATTTAATCCATATATCATATCTGCCTAATGCAAACCATAAATTCATTAATGGTTTGCTTCAGTCATATACCTATACATATGTATATGTCTTTATTCATTCAGCAAGCAGTTATCACATTATGTGTCTACAGTATGATAGGCACTTCCCCCAATAAGCTACAAAGAGCAGTCCTGTTTCTTTCCTATATATAGGTATCTGTATCCTCAATACTTAGCACAGTGCCTGGCATATGATAGGTACTCAGGCTGAATCAATCAATCAAATTCTACTTTTGAATGAATGGTTTGACTTCCAGGATAGGAACAGTCTGGATACTGCAAGATGAAAACAAAAGCAACAAACCAATCATAATAAGTTCCATCTTTCACAATTACTTGCCAGGTTGAGTGAGCAGATGTTGAAAGTTTGCTTCAAAGTTTCACTACTGTGACCCACTATGTTTTCAGCTGGGTATGTCAGGGCTTTCCCAACAACAGTTTTCCCAATCAATACTTTTACTTTGAAATAAAATTGTTTTAAAAAGAATGAATAGTAGGTGGAAAATAGTGATAGTTGTAACCTTTGCAATTATCCAAAGTTTGGCAAACTGATTATTGGGAGTAGGAAAGGTCCAGGTATACCAGCTTTGGGAGTTCTCTAAAAAAGTATTATACTTAGGTAAGAATCATAGAACTTTATTGCTGATAGACTTTAGAAATCAGACAATTTTTACAGATGAAAAAGTAAGGCTCAAAAAGGTTCAGAGACCAACCTAAGGTCACTTGGAGTCTGATGCCTAAGAAAATACATGATCTCACCACTATATCACAAGACCTATTAAATACAAATGCTAACAGAGATAATTCCTTGAATGGCTACATTTTAAATTATCTGTAAGACATTAAAAAATACTAACCAAAAGCAGAAAATGTTTAATAAAATATTCAATATGCTTTTATAAAAGCATGTTATTTTCTATAAAAAGGGTTTTAAAATAATAGAAACTTCAGTTGTTCAAGAATAATGTACTTCTCTATTCAATTGAGCCCCTAAATCCAGATTAAGGCCAGGGTTGATTCCAATTGGCATGTCTTTTTCTTTCTTTTTTTTCTTCCAGCCATTCATATTGAATTTTAAATTCATGTTAGCAATGGACTATACAATCCAGGGAGGAAAAGAAGGAAGCAATAGGAATAGGGGTGGTGCTGAAAAAGTGTCTGAATGAAAGCACTTTAATCTTGGAAGATGAGATTTATGAGGAGTTCTTATACCTAAAATACCACACAGAGTTTGTTTGCAAATAACAATTTGGAAACATTAAAAAAATTCACAATTGGAAAATTGCAACTGATCTTTTACAAATAACCAAACAGTAACAAAAGAAAGCGATGATCAATTCTATCATAGTTGTTCATTTGAAAGTAAAAGGCTCAGGTTTTGGTGGGCCATTTATTGATAATATTGCTCTATGAAGGAAATAAAAAGCAATTATATTACTTTCACAGGAAGTTAACACTTTAGGATAGGCTATAATTAAACATTCATTCCAAACTATATTTTCTTCCTATTACTGGTTAACTGGGTGGTGTAAATATTCTTGAGAAATGAATTTATCTGTATAATATTCTATAGATGTAACAATGAAGATTTACCCTGAAGAAACAGGATCAAGGCTTTAGAACGACTGATTGTAAGCATGTAATTATTTCTTTCAGATTTATAACAACATTCTTGCTGTTAACAAATATAAATGTAACATTTACTAGGAAATAAGAGACTGCAGACGGAAATAAACAAACCTAGGATATAGTTCATCTAAGTAAACACTGAGGTTATAAACCTTCCAACTCAAATATCAAGAGCCCTGCAAATTAATGCTACACACAATAGACCCTTTGGAAGCTAACTTAATCCACCCCCCTGAATCTACATGAGGGCCATGCATAACAATGCAGGAGCTGGGTTTCCATTAAGAGTTTCCTCTGCAGGCTGTCAGCTGTTTGAAGAAATAACAATTTCCTAGGCATGAAAGCTTTTTCAGAAGGTTCCCACTGATGTGTAATAAAAGTGACTTTCCTTTTTTTTTTCTCCTTTCTTCCTTCCCCACCCACCCCCAACAAATGTAACATTATAGGGAGAAAAGGGGTGGACTAAGGCCATAGGCCCCCTACTAGTTTACCTTACGTGGATTATCAGTGCAGGTGTTAATATAATTGAAGGTGTGGTAGCAGATACAGCCCCCTAATAGCTTTTCCTATATGGAGATTACCTAGATTGAGAATGCCAGAGTACCTGAAGAATAGGCAAGCGAGTACCTTATTAACATATCACCATTCAGCGGCAGCTGCATATCTGGAAGAAGAAGAAGAAGGAAAAAAAAACCTTTAAAGAGCCTATTCATCTATGTTAATGGGCCCATTGCACAGTACATTGTGTGAGAAATTAAGTCTCTGGCTGTGAACTTCCTGTGCTGTGCAAGCTGCCTTGACTCTTTTTTATTGCTTCAGCGTTATTATCTCCTCCTGGAAATAAAAACAATCATGTTCTCACATTTGAGAAGCCAAAACATTCTGAGATAACAAACTGGAGATTCTGGTTGAAAGTTGCTTTTGTCTCCCTTATTAACTGAAAAAATATGTTTTGAAATGAAAGCAACCCCTAAATTTACATCAAAGCATATCAAATTAACTGAGCTGCCCTGCAAATGACAAAGTTTTTTTTCTCTCTCTTCTTATAAAATACACAATTTAAATTGCTTTCCTAGTTATCATTCCTTTTCTAGAATTAATTTTTATAGACAAAATATGTTAATTTATTCAAATTAAACATGATTTTTTAAAATGGCAAAAGAACTGCTTTCCTCCTGAAAGGTAAGTATAATAGATACTTTTTTTTTTTTTAAGTATGATATTTATCCTCAGCAAACAATTTCAATGTTAGGACAGACTTGATGAGCATTTCAAAAATAAAAATAGAAAAGTTAATTTAAGATTAAAGAAATTCTTCTTTTAGATTAGTTAGAAGTTCAGAATATTTGCTCCTACCTTTCTCTTGATTGTTGCAAGGCCACCATGTAAGCCCATATATCTTTGGCATAAAAACAAATTCTCTTCAGATTAATAAAACAGATTTCCATCATTTCGTGTGCACATTACATCATCTTCATTAACATCCTCACCATAAAAGGAAGGGCTAATGATCAATACTAACTGATTATAACTCAATTAACGGAAAAATTCCCAGTGTAATTTTAAAAACCTTGTTTCTTTCAGACTTGAAGCATTTTCCAGTTAATCTAATATGTTTTACTATTTAAATAGGTTTAATGAGTATAGGAGACAATGAAAGAATACCACAGTTCAATCTGCTGCTTTACTTTGCCAGTGTACATTCTGTCTCCACTGGCAAAATTTGTCTAAAGACAATAATGGTTATTGTCTGATGTTTCCAAGTTTTTAGCAATTGTAAATCTTTAATTTAAGAATTTAGCAAATCAGCCAATGGTGAAACATAAGAGTGGTTACATCCGGCATGGCTATGTGAACATCATTGAGTTTGTCAAGGAAATTCTTGGAGTATTTAAACTTCAGATTTTTCATTGGGTTTTGTTTGTTTTCTTGAATAAGTAAAAGTTTGTAAAAGCAAGAGATAGTCAAACAGATCCTTCTGTGAATGATATGATGACAAGGAAGTTTCTTTACATATGTAGAGTAAAAGCTACATTAATTATTTGAAATAATATGCACTGTCAAGCTTTTTTCAAGGAAGATGGCCAAATGTTTTAAACTACTACTTACTAAAATTTCTGTTATATTTATTTATTTATTTACATACTTATTTATGTGAAGCATTGAAAGAGATGAATCTGTTTGCTTTGGAGTCAGTACTTTAGTTCTTGCAAGATGACTGTAAATGGTATACTTTTATTGACATTGAAAGGATTGCTAACTTTCTACTGGCTTTTTAAAGAGAAGACTTAAATGATTAGACTATTGTAGGACTGAAACTTGACTATCCATTCTTTCCTTAACTACTTTATATTCATGTTGTTTTATGTAGACTATTAAATAAACACAGGATTTTCTAGAATGAGTTCTTGCCTCTCTTAGATATTGTTATTTACAAACCTCCTCTTTCTATGAAGTTCCTTTCATAAAATACTTCTTTTTGGACAAAATGTCTTCTAGTTATTTTGGTTAACATTTTATGGGTACAATTTGTTGCTTGGGACACTATAATACAAAGTACTTAATATCACTGTTTTCTACACAAGAGAGCAGTTGATATTTCAGAAATCATGGAAACCACTGATTTAGAGAAGAGTAAAAGTGAACTAGTTCCCTTAAAATAATTCATATTAATGGGTCATTCACAGTCCTGTTAATACATAACAACCGTAAGCTCCAGGTAATAAGGGTGGCATTGTTGCCAGCACAAAAGTGACATCAGGACTTGTCTTCATTGGCATCAGAAATGCCAGCCATATCACCTCTGACTGCATGGCCCCACATCTATTAACCTTATTGATTTGGAGTCCTGCTGGGCCTCCCTGGAAAACTACTCCCTGCTGAAAGGTTGAAGTGGATCAATCTTGAACCATGGACAAGAATTCAATAAAACAACACAGTAAGGACCTTTAACCATTAAGTATTCCTTAAAGTAAATCAAATTAAGGACCTTGCCATAATGAAGCTCTTTTAAGATTTTTGAGATGTCAATTGATTCTAAGTCCCCAAAAGTAAACTATTGTCTAGAAGGGGCATCAGGCTGTTTAAAGAAGCACCTTTTATCTGTGGTGAGGTAATTAGATGAATATAATAAGCCGTGCTGAGTTTGTGTATTCAAGATGGCTGTCATGTGTAAATAAGTGATTTTAAAGTCAAACATTAAGATGCTATCATTATTTTCATAACAAAATTGAACTTTATGCAGATTCGCAGTAGAAAATATCCCAACAAAAAGAAAAATGTTTTTCTCACTAGCTACTAAAATAAATTTATTTTACTTATTAGTTGTTTTCTATAACATGCTACTGAATTTTCCAAAGTTTTTAGTAAGCTTACAGCTATTTTCAAATTCATAGATAACAAAAAAGACAACTGGGGAGGTTCAGAGTTCCATATTTCTCTACAAAGGCAAAAATGATCTACATATATAACAGGACTGCTACAAACCTATTCATATTTAAATGCAACTGGATTACTTAGGAATTCAATTTCCATCTTTCCAGATTTTATATTCTTTGGGTTTTGTTTATACCCTGGTCTGTGCTTCAAAAAAAACTCATACACTAAAAACTGAACAATGATTTTAACATTTGCGAAGTATAAGGATCTTTATCCTGAAGTCCTAAAAGTCCAAAGTTCACAATAAAGAATATACATGAATATATAGTATTTTAATTCATATATATTTACTTTATATATTACATATACATTTATATGTGTATATTATATATATATATTTACTTCTGAATGTTTCCACTGTCTCTTAATTACTTTTTTAAATGACTAGATGTTTAAAAAAATCTAATATTAGTGAATTCATTTATCTAAAAGTTGTAAATAAAACACTTTTGCAATGAAAATTGCAGACAGTCTCTGATTTAAAAAAAAATACTGGTTTATGTTTTTGTTTCCTAAAATATTTTCTATATGATATGTTAGAAAATTTAGTGTTGAGATTATTTTCCTTACTGGAAAATAAATACTATATTGTCTTGTTCATTGAAAAATGACCCTGTCAATTAGTTATTATGGAGAAATAATACCATACAACTAGAATAATAAAAAATGTTCATTTGCTATACTTCATATTTATCTTTGATCAATAATGCATTATAGCCTATGTGAAACATCTAACAAAGACTATATCATATATTATCACTGGGACCTCTAGGCAAGAATGTTGTAAAGGAAAAAAAAATCAAAATTACTGTTTTTCTTTATTGACAGCTCTCTAAGGAATACACTGGAATGAGTTCTATCTGCCCAACTAATTGATAATTATTTAATTAGCAATTTATAATGACAATGGGATTTTACCCCCTACTAGCCCATCTCTTCTTTAAGACAGAAGTAGACAACCTTATGCATTTTTCCACTAACTTCTGGGAGTTAACACTGGCCAAAGTGTGCCCTCACTAAGATTTCCAAAGTTAAACTCTAAAAGCAGTGTGTGCCACCACCTCCTTTAAATCGCAGTACTTCCTTTTCCCATTATGAGGGATGACTGGCATTTTAACAATGTGTGTGGGTGTACAGCCTTGTTGTGTCACTGTGGACAGTTCTAACAGCAGCTTCATTAGTTCTTTTTACAACAAAAGATAGGGTTTTTCCCCCTGCCTTTTTCTTTCTTTCCTTTAGTTGGCATGCGGGTTGAATTTTCCTTGGACCCCCTGCTTGACTTTTTTTATTCCAGAACTTCTTTAGAATGGCGCTGCTATTCGAACACTAGGAATTGTAACTGATAGACTGTTTGCAGAGGAACTCATGAAAGTTCTCTTTGTTCTCTCTTCTTTAACCAGGTTTACCAGCCCCTCCCTCCCACCATCCAAAAAGGAAAAGGAAATCCACTTTTAATTTTACATTGATGGAAATCACTGTGTAGGAAGGGTGCATTCACTGTAGAATGCCCATTATATACTTTATTACAAACAAAAAGAAGTGCTTGCATCAATCAGAACAGTAATTCTCAATCTTTAGCTAAAGCTCAAGTTAAAATATATCTTTCTTTGTAACACTTCTGTTTAGCTTAATGTTTCTCAACTAATGAAAGAGTTCTTGTTAAGAAATAAAAACTGAGTAGTAGCTTTAATATATATGTGTGTAATCTTTGATTAACTATATAGTGGGCTTTGTGTAGATAAAAACAATAAGATTAAATCTATATGTAAATCTCTAAAAACATGTAAAATAGTTATTTATCTGATTGATGTTTTTCACAGTTCATTCTTCTTGTATCTTCTATGCAAAGAAATAGGCTTGAAGTAAAAAGATTTGAAATAGAAGGAGGTGGAGTTGCGAGATTTAGTTGGGAATAATGGAAGAAAATGTATATTTTAATAAGTGATTAATATATTTGTATGTTAATAAGTGATCAATAAGGAAACTTCAATATTCTTTTTCAAATGAAAAGAAGAAAAAATAAAGTATCAAGAAATAAGCACTTCTTGAGATAGAGTTTCAACAGCAATTGCATTTTAATTTTTTACTTCTAAGGCATACACTCATTGTCTTGAAATTAAAAACTACCTACTTTATCTTTTGTCTTTTGAGGGTTTGTTTATATATATTTTTACAAAAAGCAGTAAAGGCCTGTGTACTAAAGCAAATATATTTGCCCTGGAGGACCAACATCCAGGCTCCAATGATGGTATCCATTTATGGCGTACACACCAGACCCGTTATCGCTGGATCCTCACTACAGTGGTGTGATGCAGGTAGGACAACCCATTTCTTTCAGGCAAAGAGACTAAGGCTTAAGAGACTAAGTAACTGGTCTTATTAGTCAGGGTCCATAAAGGAAACAAAGCTAGTACACGTACTTTGGCAATAAGAAATTCCATATAGAAATTAGACCTTTTATGAATATGGGAGGAGCTATTTAAGTGAAAGTCTGGAAGAGGAGAGTAGAGAATCAGAGATATAATCAGCGCCATGCTCACATGAAGCATTGGCCCTGGAAAACAAGTGAAAGCTTGCAAGAATATTTGAGAAACTGTGTTCATCTAGGTAGGAAAGTTGTACTATGACTGGGGAGCTTATGGAGTTGTCTGTGGAAAGTGTCCCCTCTGGGGAAAATGTTCCTTCTGTAGTGGAGAAAAAGTAATACTTTTTCTTCTTCCATTGCAAGAGTCATGGTTGACACTCCTATTCAGATTAATAAGATGAAAGCATAACAAATTTCATTATCAAAATTGTATGTGATATGAGATGAACCAAAGATCCAGGACAATTGCGTACTTTTATGCTTAGGCTCCATGAAGAATGAACTGTTGTGTAAAAGCATGATTGTATTAAAAGGGTATGATCTAATAGTAATAAACCAGTTGGGGTGGGGATACCCAGCAAGGCCTGTCTGTTTAGATTCTTCTTGGTTACTGGGTATAGGATAGGACACCTCTGGACTGGGGGTCTTATTACCTACTTACAGGTGCAAAAAGTCAGAGAATTTCTTTATGGTCAGCTCTCACAAAGGTAGAGTAGAATCAGAATGAGCTTCTTGCTCCGTGGTTTTCTCATTTGGCAAGGTCCCATATTTGGAGTATTATGTTATGCAACATATCTGTAATCTCACAGCCAAGCATGTAATGGTGGGCCTGGGCCCAGCACTCAGAAAGGCAAGCTAGACATAGGGCAGAAGGAGAGCAATAACAAGTTGGGGCCCACTGAGGACCTTTGTATCTGTCCTTCACCATATCTGACGGCCATGGTGTTCCAAGAGTAATGGCATCTTCACATCTACCTTTCAAATCACATACAAATTCCTTTCTCGGGTAACTCTAACTCAGAACCATGCAGTGAAAGGGGTTCTAGAAAATATAATTCCCATGCTTAAATCGAAATGGTTGTGCCAAGTTGACAACACACAATCCAACACATTGGTCTAAGGTTACATGTCTATAAAGTGGTAGAACCAAAATTAGAGTAAGTTTTCAACTGTAAGGCCAATGCTTCCAGGCTATGTTGAACTATCAATTGTCAAACAGTAATTAATAGTCAAAGGAATGTGTTGTTTAATTGAAATGTTCAGATTTTAGGGATGACTAGATCCTGGGATTCAAATAGTATTGTTGAGACTCACTTTTGTTTCTTTGCCTCCCTTGGTTCCGAATTCCTCTAAATTGGCTCTATTTGTTTCTGATAAAAATGGTAAAGCAGAAAAATTGAAAAAAACTTTTGGTTACTAAAGGCATAAGTTCTTCCATGAAAGACACAGGTTTAGGCCTATAGTCTTCTAATTTCAATTTAAACAGAAGGAGAATGCTTCTCTTTCCTAATATTTTTAGCAAAAATATTGAAAGTAAGTCTCATTGGCCTGGCTCAGATCAGATGCCCATTGTTGGATCAATAATTGAGGCCTACACATAGAAAGACAGATACTGCATGATTTCATTTATATCTGGAATCTAAAAAAGTCAAACTTAATAAAAGTAGAGAGTAGACTATTGCTTATCAGAGGTTGCTGTTGGGAGGTAGGGAATGGGGAGATATTGATCAGAGGGTACAAAGTTTCAGTTAGAAAGAATAAGCTTTTGAGATCTATTATATAGCATGGTGACTATATTCACCATGTGCTGTATATTTCAAATGCTCTGTATGTTTCAAAATTGCTAAAAGAATAGATTTTAAATGTTCTCACTACAAGATAATTAGGTAGGTGAGGTGATGAATATGTTAATTATCCTGATGTAATCATTCTTCAATGTATACATGTATCAAAGCATCACATTGTACCCTACAAATGCATATGACTATTATTTGCAATTAAAAATAAAAATTCAAAAAATAATTGAGGTCAAAGGATGATTATCCATGATTTGGATCTATGTCATTTCCAGGAATCAGATAGAAGGACAATATACCATCCAAACATGGCTAAGAGAAAGGTGGCTTTCCTGGGCTTAAGAACATGGAATGGACAATATATGTCCACCATGCTTATTAAAGCTCCTTTTTTCAATGAATTTTGTTATTATATAGAGAAGTGAGGAAGCATGGCTTAACCAATTCTAAACATCTAAATATTCATGAAGCAAAACTGCAATGAAATAATAACTGAGGTAGCAATTACTTTTGATCAATTGGGCATATACTGTATATGTCCAGTACTATTCTGGTCATTAAAGGGAATATAAAAATGTAGCTTACAGTATCCCTTCACAAGATTTACATTTCAGTTGGGGAGAGAAGTTTTATATACACAAAAATTAGCAAGCAGTTGAAGACTACGTTAAGTGATATGGGTCATACTAGGAACAGACTATGTAGAAAGGCCTCACAAAAGGGTTGGTCTTTTGGCCTATCTTTGAAAAGTGATGGAAAGAAGGAAAAATATCACATTCTAGAGAAATAACATAGACATAGACATAGAGACAGGACTAAGCCTATCATGGGATAATATGGCTGATGTTACTTCGCCTTCTTCACTGACAGAATCTCTCTGTTGTGGTTGAGCACAGTAAATTGCCAAGCTTATGGGATTAGTAATCATTGTTTCAAGCCAAATATAAACATTTTCTTCTCTAAGATTAATGAAATCTTTTGGGAAAGTTTTGGGCAAGCTTTTGCTTTCCTGAAATAAGGGAACAAATGTGGTTGGTAAAGCTTCATCTTTCTCCTTCCTTCTGTCTTAAATATAGACAGTGACTGAAAGTATGACAGCCAGATTGAACCATGAGACAACAAACCTGAAAAGGAGAGTCAAGATGCTAAAAATGGTAAAGGAGAAAAAAATGTCCCCCAAACAACCATTTTTAGCTGTTTTGGGATTAAAGAAGTCTTTATCTGTTTAGGTCACTGTAAGTATTGTATTATTTGCAGCCAAAACTATTTTTAACTGATACAGATAGAAAAGAAAGAAACCTGGTGAAAGGTTGGAAAATAGTGGGAAATATAATTTCATTAATCGTAATATACTATTCACACCTCTATGATTTTGTATGTAAGATACTTTCTGTCTAAAATATCTATATCTCTTTACCTAAAACATTATCTCTTTAGGCCCAGCAATTTGTTATTTCACATATGAAATTTCTTCTGATTACTACAGACAGAATAAATGAGGCTTTGGGCTCCCACAAAACATAGCTTGTGCTTATACGTAGCACTAAATAAATTTTTCAGTCTTGCAATATGAGTAGGTATTTACATATGTATCTCTTTGTATAGTTTACAGACTTCCTAAGGACAAAGATGTCATTCATCTTTTTGTTGTTGTTTTGCACGTGACATACATATGTTATGCTTTCAATCCAGTTTTGTCTAAATGGACCTTTGCGTCATAGACTAAAAAAAAAAAAAAAAAAAATGGTAGCACTATTTTCTAGCTCCCAACTCCTTCATCTAGGTGGAATTTATATTTTCATTTTTAAATCTGTACTTGGCCTTGTGACACACTTTGCCAATGAGACACAAGTAGAGATTTGAAAAGTCATGGTGCATTGGGGCTTGCACCTTCTCACTGTGTTTTAGAACTCTGAGACTCCATGTGGAGAGCTCAGTTTGTCTACTGAAGATCAGAGACCACACGAGCTGTTGTCCCAGATGAGGAGATCTTCTAGCCACCAGCTGGCCCCTTAACTGATCTCTGCTGCTCAAGGGCAGCCAAGACCAGCAAAAGAATTGCCCAACTGAGCCCAGTTTAAATTAATGAGGCTAAGAAATATGAAGTAAATAAAATGATTGTTTTACGCTACCAAATTTGGAAGTAGATTGCTATATAACAACAACTATCAAATGCACCATCAATTTTTCAGGATTGCTTTTTAGAACTTTTCACCTCAGGAGGTCAGTTAAAAACATACAAATGATTGGAACAACTGTGTCTTAAAGTAGTTCAGAAGAAATTTATTTTCATAATTTTTTGGTTGACTTACAAGAATAACTAAAATTACTCTTTTGTAATATAGGTCTACCTTGACTCATAATATAAATGGGTTGCTGTTGATTTTCAAAACAGTGTCATAGGACCTACAAAAGTAAAATAAAATTTCTCTGCTTTTTAAGATTTTTGTCAGTGGGTACAATGTTTTAAGCTGTTAAGAGACTTTGAATATATTTTATAAAACTCGTGGGATCTGTGATCTACCCAGTTATGTTTATTGTGAAACTTTTATGTGTTGAGTATTTCAGTATTTTAAACCAGAGGTTAATAAAACTTTCTGTTTGGTCTTAGCTTGATTCATATGGACTTGGTTATTCATGAGCAATAATCAAATCCTGAGCATCATAACTTATCAAAAATATACTCATTTTATACATGTATTAGATGTGAATTTCAAAGACTTAATCAAGGTCCCTTAGTTTTAAACCTTAGTAAACTGCTTTAACCCAAAGGCAGTCAGGAAAATCCAAGTCAGCTCTAAGCCACTGTTTTGTATCTATTTCTTTTGTTCCTTTCCACTTAGAAAACAAATGTGAGACCGCAAGCTCAGGAAAGGAAAGGAGTATGGTTGGCTGGCTTATTCTGTCTCCCTCCATAAAAATTCTGCCTTACTTTTTGAGGAGGAAGGTATATGTAAGATGGAGAACAGGTTCAGCATATTCTGAAATGTTGAGCATATCAGCCAGGAGTAAAATCGCCATTCTCACAGAACTATAGTGTAAAAGCTGTTTGTGCAGCTATTCTTTTGTGATACCTCACTGTGACATGAGAAGTCACAGCTCTTGCTTATACCAGAGAAGACATCTTCTTTGTGAATGGGCCACCACCCATCCATCCCAGCCCTGACTTGATAGACCTTTCCTTCTTATTACAAAAGATAAATTTGGGAGAGTTGCTTTCAGTTCCTCCAACTTCATCTTTAAACTCTATTTTAATACATACCACATCTTAGATGGTCCACAGAAAAGAGTATAGGAATAGACATGTATGCATTTTTATATAAATAACTTCGACTTTATGATCTGCACAGACAACAGACCACAGTTATAAACAATATGTCCTAACATTCGTGAAGCAAAGTTGGAATTAATTTTAATGGACTGTGGTTACTAAAGGATGAAATTTGTGGTAAGTGAGGGTTTCTTCCAAATTCCTTATACTGTGGACTAAATGTTTGTTTCCTCTCAAAATTCATATGCTGAAATCCAAACCCCCAGTGTGTTGGTATTAAGAAGTGGGGCCTTTGGGCGGTAATCCGGTCATAAGGGTAGAGTCTTCATGAATGAGATCAGTGCCCTTATAAGAAGAAACATCAGAGAGATGTGTGCAAACCAGGAAGTATTCCCTCACCAGACACCAGCAGATACACTAGTGCCTTGATCTTGGACTTTTAAATCCTCCAGAACTATGAGAAACAGCTTTCTGCTGTTGATGCCACCTCAGGTATTCTGTGACAGCAGCCTGAAGTGGCTGACATACCCTACGGCACTAACAATATAGCTGGCAGAAACTAGCATCTACAAAGTTGTAATGCTAATCTTATTTTCTACTTTTAAAACATTTATTTGAGTTTTTAAATTATATTATGGATTGTTATTTCTAGGAAATCATGCTATGGATAAGCTACTCCTGAGGAATTGACCTTTGAGTCATTTGTGCTCATTATAAACACTTAGAAATGTGGTGGAGATAGTAATGGTTAATTTTAAATTTTGAAAAAGAAAATGGATAATCAGAATTTCCAAATCAATTGGGAAAGATAAAGATATAAAATGACCTATGATGGGGAAAAAATAGTGGATTAAACATCATAGAAGCTTGTTTTGGTGTCATGTAGATATAGGCAGTTCAAGCTTGGCATGATGATTCCAAAATTATCAGGTTTCTTTTTTCTTAATCAAAAAAATTAAATCATGGTAAAATATATGTAATAGAAAATTTATCATCTTAATCATTTTTAAGTGTATAGTTCAGTGGCATTAAATACTTTCACACTGTTGTGCTAGTATCATCACTGTCCATTCACAGAACTCTTTTTTATTTTGTAAACCTAAAACTCTGTACCTATTAAACAACAACTCCCCACTCCCCCACTCCTCCCAGCCTCTGGCAACTGCCATTCTACTTTTGGCCTCTATGAATTTGACTATTCTAGATACCTCACATTCATATAAGTGGAATCATATAGTATTTTTGTGACTGGATTATTTTCCTTAGCATAATGGTTCAAGATTCACATTTCAGAATTTCCTCATTTTTTAAGGCTGAATATCACATTGCATGTATATACCACATTTTGTTTATCAATCATCAGTCTTTTAATGGGTTATTTCTCCATCTTCAACAATCCATGCTAGCTTCTAGAGTCTCTTGATAGTTCACTACAGCAGGAAGAAAAGAAAAGAGAAAGCATGACCCTTATCTTTTTGAACCCTTTTCACAAGCCGAACACTACACATCATCTTCTCATTAACCAAAACCTAATCACATGGCCAAATGCAGCTGCAAGGAGGCTGGGAAATGTAATCTTTATTCTGGGCAATCTTGTAACCTGGGATTCTCTTAATGATGAATAAGGTGATACTAGATATTGTGGGAACAATAAGAAGTATCTTGTATATTTACTAAAGGAATATGCACAGACTTTTCCAAAAGACATCCTTTTTTGGAGTGTAAGAGGAGACTTCTCAATTTATAAGTGTGATGTGATAAATCAAGGCTTCATCAAAAGAAAATTTGGGTATGATTGTGTCTTTATATTTTATATAGGGATTGAAGAATCAGGAATCAAAAATGTTAGTAATAAGATCGAGTCATATAAGTGAAATTAGGTTTGTTGAGTACGTAGAAATTATTGAAGATTTTTACATTATTTTATTTTTTGAAAATTTTTATACTGTCTGAATCTTATTCTACTCTCATATTGCTTTTATATTTATAAAAAATTGAAACTTTTATTGGTAGAAAGAGAATACTTTTTTTTGTGGCCTTTACTTTGTTCTTTGGTATGTTTAAAGCTTTCCAGTGTTAAAATGACTATGTAAACAAAGCAGCCAGGAAATATTAATATAGTATGCCACATGTTAAATAATGTGGACTTTATTCTAATAGCAAAAATAAAAAGGGAAACAGTGAAGAGTGTTTATCAAAGAACTTAAATGACGAAATTAGCAATTTAGAAAATAACTACTCTGAGTCCAGTGTGCAAATAGATTGAATGAGACAAGAATGAGGTAGGAAATCTAGTTAAGATTTCTGATTTCTATGTCAGAAAGCTTAAGATAGCCTGAGGAGGAATTTGGAAGGAGAAGACTTAAAATCCTCAGGAGATGGAATTAACAAAACATGTTGACAGATCAGATGATGCATGAGAAAGAGAACAGAAGTTAAGAAGAAAGACCTGGTGTCTGGCATGACCTTCAGGGTAAATGGTAGTAAAATTTACTGAGATAGGGAACATAAGCAGAAGAGCAATTTTGTGTGATGGAAGGATAAATTTGGTTTGGGGCCTCTTGGGAGGAAGACATCTGTGGGATTGTCCATGTAGAGCTCAGATATCTAGGAGGCAGTTTCACCTCAAGGGAGAGAGATAGCAGGCTATAAAGTTTGCCAGGATCATGGGGCTTCCTATATGACTTTTGCTGCTAAAATCAACAATTCCTGGGCAAACTGAGATGAGTTGGTTGTCCTACATACTATACACATGAATTTGAGAATCATCACTATGTGTTATTGAGGAGGTACAGGGAATATCATCCGCATGTTACTGCTACTACCTAAGTATACTTTCTTTTAGTGCACATATAATAATATGCACTTGTATCAGCACTAAGATTTTGTATATACAATTTTGTACACAATATTTTGTCTCTTCAATAAAAGTTTTAACTCCATAACAATAAGAATTATATCGATTTTTTTTCATTCCAAGAAATCCCATTCTGGATATTAAGACTAACTTTTAGTAAATAGAATTGACTAATTAGAAAGTTAAACCATATTTGGGAAGGGAACAGACAAAAGATAGAAAAGCACAATATGATTTATGCCATGTACTTCAGAGTTTTACCAATTTTTGGTTAACAGATTCTGTAAGGATTGTAGATGTAAGAGTACATATAATGAAATATAAACATTAAAGGGCTTTCCATGTTTTGTCTTAATCAGCCACTGGTAGTTGATGGTCATTTTTCTCTTTGTAGTCTTATTTAGAAGAAGACTTTCTCTGAAGATTCTAATAAAAACAAAGCTGTGAAAACAAAGTGGATAAAATAATATCATATTTGTGAAGAATAGAAAGATGCACTATGACGATGTTAGGGAACCTTTGAAATGTTAACTCTGATGAACTTTAACCAAACTTGTCTTTCAAATGTTTAGTCCCAGTACTCAAACTCTGCAGTTTGTCACTATTACTTTTAGTTGCAGTATATACACTCCTGAACCCTCTATTCTGGGATGAAAACATTATGTCTCTGTCTCTGAGTTTAAAAGAGCAAAGCTCACAGAGTTCACTCTCATCTGTTGCAGATGGAACAATTTTTGTTTTTGTTTTGATAGCTCTAGTTGGGACTTGGTGTTGACATTTTACCTTCTTATTAGCATTACAGTTTAGAAAGCAATAATTTAATCCTCACTAAAAAGTCAGGATAAAAGGATTATTCCAACTATACAGAAGAATAAATTCAGACATTAAAAAAATAAAAAATTTAAGCATGTTAATAACAACGATTTATTGAGAATCTATTATGCACCAGTAACTGTGCTAGATCTCATGTACATATCCATTACACCACCATCTCCATTTTACAGTGAGAAAATTAAGGCTTAGGGATGTTAGATAATTTGTATAAGTTAATATATCTAGAGTTAGTGATATGGACAAGATTTGAAATGAATGATACCAAAATCTATGTACACTGAGTTGCCTCTATATTTATTATTTATCTCCCTTCTTTAAAGTATTTGGTAAAATGAACACACACATACACACACAAATACACACACAATCATAGTGACTGTCACATAAACCAGCTTAACAACAACTGTTTAGATGCTTTCCCTCCAGTTACAATGGACCATGCTCTCCTTCAACTGCCCTCGGGATCCCACCTCTGCCTGACTGAAGACTTAGCTTCTGACACTTTGCTCTCCTACACTATCAACTGCTTTCTGCTCTTGGATCTTCCTAACAGAAATATACATTCTTGTCCACATACTATACCTCTCTAGCAACCACTTCCTTCCCTGCTCTCTTTTAAAGCAGAACTACTCAAAAGAGTTGTGCAAATTTAGATTATCCTCTTCTTCACCTCTGAATTCTCTTTAACCAGCTCCCTGTAATATGCTGAAATAAAAAAAATAATAAAATAAATTAAAAAAGGAAGATTACGAGAAATGAGCTAAAATTTTGAAAACAAGAGTTAAGTAGGATAAAAAACCTTGGGAGTTCATTTAGCTTAGATGAACTTTAAGCTCCCCCAACACCACTAAAATCCCTTTCTGCCTGATTTGCATTGAAATGTTCTTTGGGTCAGAATTGCTTTCAGAACAACTGCTACTGTTCTGATCAGTTGTGTTTCAGCTTCAAAGCTAAAGCTGGTCAACCTTCTTTCACTTTGTCTGCTGTCATGGCTACAGCAAAAGCTGAAAACCAAGGAGAGAGTCACAGAAGGCATTTAATTTTGGAGAGTCCCCATATTTCCTTTATCATAACATTGCTGAGGACAGTGTAGTGACAGACAAAATGGTCCCCGAAGTCTCTGACTCTTGGGCCACAACTCAAAAAAAACCACACTAAACATATTTCTTTAGCTCAACTCTTGAGTTCTCTATACCATAACTTATGGAAAGAATATCAAAAGGCAACATAAAATGTATGGTTAATAGCCTTATCTAGCAAATGACTATAATTAAATGAATATTTTACTTCCCATCTCCCTTGTCTGATTGGTAGGGAATCATGGAAGTATATGGGGACATTGAGGCAGTTGGAAAATTTTGTGATGTTGAACAAATCCAATTTTAAGGTTCTTGACTTTAAGCTTATTCTCTTAAAAGATATTTGTTCTCATGTCAATCTGCTTAGTACAACTGGGCCTAGAGTCTCTTTCTCTATTAGTTACCAAAAGTCAGTTTTTACTATAAGGTTTTATATTATTGTCATTTTATTTGTTGTTGTTTTGTTTTCTTTTTAATGGAGAAAACATGCTTTTGAATAAACACACTCACTAAATTTTAAGTGCTCAATATAATATTCTGTTGAGTGTCCATGTTTAAGCCCTTTGTTTAAAACTATTT
>VSMD01000186.1:0-27234 GCA_008750895.1 Mirza zaza
TCCCTCTCTCTGCCTCCCTTCCCCCACTCCCAGCACCACTGCAGTCAGGCAGCTAATCTATTTCTCTCTTTCTCTGCCTTTAACATTTACTTTCTGCCCACCCTGGGAACCAGGGTGCCAGGTAGGAGGCCCAGCCGCATCCCAGCCAGAGATGGCCCTCATGCCACTAGCCCTGACGTGGGGAGGGCTTTTGTTCTGAGTCCTCTGCACCAGTGGTGAGGAGAGGCCCTGCCCTGAGAAGGGCGGTGCCACCAGGGGCCCCGGGCAGATGACAGAGGGGCCTTGGAGTGGGTGGGGAGGCAGCCCTGGTACACAGGTGGCGCACACCTGGCAGGCTCTCCTGCCCAGGCAGCTCTGTGCCAGGGCACGAGAACAGAGAGGCTGTGAACCGCAAGGTGGAGCAGGTGAGAAGTGAACCGGAAAGCCAGCCCAGAAGGAAGGGGATACGGTGACACTGGTCACCCCGTCCCAGCTCCCCAGTCCTCTTTCCTGTGAGTGACAGGCAGCACACACATGCGACATGCAGGGAAATCAGATCCCCTCTGTCTTTCTCTCAGCCTCTGTCTCGGCAGAGCCCCCTCTGCACGCGCACCGCGCACATAGCCAGCCTGGCAGCCCAGGGAACAGGACGACAGGGACGCCGGGCCCCGCCCCGCCCCGAAAGCCCCATGACACGGGCACTCACAGGGCGGCGTGTGTTCTGCTCGGGCGAGTGTCCAGCCCAGTGCAAAAGACTGGCCAGGGGTTGGTGGCTCGGTGGAAACTTCCAGCAGAAGTAGAGACCCCAGGAAGGGCTCTGGCTGCCCTCTGGGGACACTGGCCCAGCCAGAAAGGAAGAGGTGGTTGCCCGGGGCTTGCCCATGGGCCCCTGCTGGCCCCTGGTGTCCCAGGGCGGATCCTGAGAGCCGAGGAGGCCAGGCTCAGACATGACACCCAGGCCGCGCAGCCGAGGGACAGAGAGGGCGATATGGGGCCCAGGCGGCCCGGCCATGGGTCCCTCGCTCCTGGGTACACACCCAGCTGCGCCCCATCCACAGCTCTCTGGAGCATGCTCCTCGGGCCCCAGCGTTCTGGGCTGTGAAGTGGGGAGCACGGTACCCCACCACGCCCCACGGGTCGTTTAGGATTAAGTGGCTCACGTGGGACTGGCGCGGACTCACCAGTGAGAAGCCGTGGCTCTTCGCCCAGGTCCGTGCTTAGCCGCTGGCACCTCTGTGCCCCCCGCCCCCGCTTGGGAGCAAGGACCCTTTTGCAGCCAGGCACAGGCTTCCGACACAGACACACCTCAACGCAGAACCACCTGTGCGTGTAGGGAGGGCACACCTGGCTGGTTTGCGTCTGGTACCTGGTGTGACCATGGGAGGGGCCCCTTGTAGAAGGGCCTCAGTTCGTGGTCACCCTCCCTGCGGAGAACCACACCAGCCCTGTGCCCAGCCCCACAGGCAGCTGTGGGCTGGCGTTGTCCTGCCCCCCGCCCCGAGAGCAAGGGGAACTGCTTTGCGCCCACTGCCGTGAGGCTGCCAGGAGAAGGGGGTGCCTGGTACTGGAGCCGTGGACAGGAGAGGGAAGGGAACTGACGTTCACCCCGACATGCTCTTCTCACCTCCTTCCCGCCCCATAAGTCAGGACCCCTTTCCCCCGTGTAGAGATCGGAATTGTTCGAAGTCACAGTAAACGCAGAGTCGAATTTGAACTCGGATCCGGTGCCAAGTGTGAAGCATGTGCTGCACCGCTGCTGGTCGTTAGTTCCTCCTCTTCTCTGGCCCTGCCTTTGGGGAAGTCTAAGAAAATGCTGAGCACATTGTTTGCTCAAATCCTCAGCAGACAGGAGGGCCGCCGGGGGCCACCAGAGACAGGCTGCAGTGACAGGAGGCAGCCGCGCTGCCCGGCTGGTGGCAGGGTGGCCGTGGCGAGCTCAGCGGTCTCCTGCCTCATACCCCTCACTGTCTCCGGGCTCGAGGCCCGGCCCATAGCAGGGACTTAGCAGGTACTTGTTGCTCAAATGAATGAATGAATTCCGAGTCCCTCGAGGTTGTCCCCAGAACCACTTAAGCTGTGCTGAATTTGGGGAGCGAGAGCAGAAACATCTCTCGGCTCTGTGGCTTTTTTCAGAAAAGGCTCCCCCAGAGCTCTGGGCAGACACCCCACAGGGGTGCCCCACGGCTGGCCCGGGCTCTGTGGTCAGCCGGGCCCCTTCCCCTGCATCGTGACCGCTGGTCCTCACACCCCTTCTGTGCGTAGGTGTTTGCATCCTCGTTGTTTCCGTGGGGAAACTGAGGCACACAAGCTAGTTGAGTCCACTTTCCAGGGTCTGGACATGGGGGTGTGAGTGACTCTGGAACAGGTTCGGCCCACCCAGCCTGTTCCAGGCATTTCCTTCCACCCGGTCCCTTCCACAAGGGGCTGCTGTGCTGAGCTCCATGGTTTAATCTTCAGTGTCGGCTTCTAGGAGGCTGAATTCCTGTGCGGGGTATTTTTAGCCGCCTCAGGAAGGGGAAGCTCCACTGGGCGCTGGGGGAGGGCGCCAGGCCCGAGCCGGTTTCCTGAGGAAGGGCCACTCGGGAGGGGAGCGGGCAGGGCAGGCAGAGTCACCGCCATGCCCCCGCTTCCTTGGCTGCGCCTGCGGCTGCGCTGGGGCGCGGGGCGTCGACGTGGCCACCTGAGGCCACGCGCAGCCACCGGGCCATTACTGGGTGTGCCGAAGCCCCGGGGGAGCCTGCAGAGGGTGCCGAGGCAGGTGGGGGCAGCTGCGAAGACCCCCGGGAGGAGCAGGGTCGGGGAGAGGGCAGCCCCGGGGACAGCCTGTGCCGGGCAGCCGGGTGCACCGAGTGCCGCCAGGGCCCCTTCTTCCACGTCGGGGCTGGCACGGAACGCCAGTGTATAAAGCAGATAAAAACCATGTTCTATCGGTGTGACTTTAGAGATTTAAATGCTTAACGTTTAGCTAACCAAGCAAAACAGTAACCTGTTTCGATAGACGGAGATTTCGCATCAGGGCTGACGGTGGCAGCCGGTGCCTGAGACTGGCCTAGGCTCCCACTTTATTTCTGAGTGTCGCCTTGTTTTTGCCGTATGTATGTACGTGTCTTCGTTCATACAGCCAAGTCGTCACAAGTGATGACAGCGAGCACCTCAGCTACAGTCTTAAGTTGTGTGCAAAATTAATTATTTTGGCAGCAAAGAGGGGGGGGCTACTGAATGTGTTGGGATGCAGTACCTGTTCTAGTCGAGCAGGTGGGCTTTTAAAACTCTTTTTAAAAATAGTAGAACCTTCTTGCCTTGTGAATCGGATTTTTGAGGAATTCTTGAAGGCCCCGTAGAACAAAGTTAGAGGGAAATCCGGCCTCCCCTTTTTACAGAAGGGAAGGCTGAGGCCAGCACGGGGCCCCCCGGGACCCCACAGGGAGATGGCAGAGATGGGTGGATACACAAAGGGTGTCATTGCTCCCTGTAATTACAAGGGTGCCCTGTCCCCAAGCAGGAATAGAAAGACGTCGGGGCCAGACACACCCCAAACTGGCCAAGCCGTCGCGTCCGCTCTGTGTGTTGCCGTCCAGCCGGCGTCGAGCCCCGGCGTTAATGCTCCCTTTTCTTCCCACAGCGATGCCCTCCTAGCAGCCTCCACGGGATGGAGGGCTTCATGGACTCAGGGACACAGACGGATGCTGTGGTGGTGCTGTCCTTGGCCCAGGCCGCCGTGCTGGGCCTGGTCTCCGAAAATGAGCTCTTTGGAGCCACCATAAGCGCCGAGGCCTTCTACCCGGACCTGGGGCCCGAGCTGTCAGGGACGGCCACGGGGGAGCCTGGGCCACCCGGCCCCGACGTCTACCAGCTGGCCTGCAACGGGCGGGCCCTGGAGGAGCCGGTGGAGGAGGAGGTGCTGGAGGTGGAGGCCGCCTTCGAGAAGCACACCCGGCGGAAGACGCGGCCCCCGGTGCGGCTGGTGCCCAAGGTCAAGTTCGAGAAGGTGGAGGAGGAGGAGGAGCAGGAGGTCTATGAGGTTTCCGTGTCTGGCGACAGCAAGGACGCAGGCCCCGCAGAAGCCCCGGCTGAGGTGCCCGGTGGCGCCTGCGAGGCCCTGGTGCAGAGCAGCGCCGTCAAGATGATCGACCTCAGCGCCTTCAGCCGCAAGCCCCGGGCGCTCCGGCACCTGCCCCGGACGCCGAGGCCGGAGCTGGACGTGGGCCCGTACGGCCCGCACTTCCCGGACCCGGCCCGGGACGGCTTCCCTGAGCCCAGCATGGCGCTGCCCGGGCCCGAGGCCTTGCCCGCTGAGTGTGGCTTCGAGCCGCCCCACCTGGCCCCGCTGAGCGACCCCGAGGCCCCCAGCACGGAGTCCCCGGAGGCCGTGAAGCCAGAGCAGGGCTTCGTGTGGCAGGAGGCTGGCGAGTTCGAGGCGGACGCGGCGGGCTCGACGGTGGAGCGCCACAAGAAGGCCCAGCTGGACCGGCTGGACATCAACGTGCAGATCGACGACTCCTACCTGGTGGAGGCAGGCGACCGCCAGAAGCGCTGGCAGTGCCGCATGTGCGAGAAGTCGTACACGTCCAAGTACAACCTGGTGACGCACATCCTGGGCCACAACGGCATCAAGCCGCACTCGTGCCCGCACTGCAGCAAGCTCTTCAAGCAGCCCAGCCACCTGCAGACGCACCTGCTGACGCACCAGGGCACCCGGCCCCACAAGTGCCAGGTATGCCACAAGGCCTTCACGCAGACCAGCCACCTCAAGCGCCACATGCTGCTGCACTCGGAGGTCAAGCCCTACAGCTGCCACTTCTGTGGCCGTGGCTTCGCCTACCCCAGCGAGCTCAAGGCCCACGAAGTGAAGCACGAGAGCGGCCGCTGCCATGTCTGTGTCGAGTGCGGCCTGGACTTCTCCACCCTGACCCAGCTCAAGCGCCACCTCGCCTCCCACCAGGGCCCCACCCTCTACCAGTGCCTCGAGTGCGACAAGTCCTTCCACTACCGCAGCCAGCTGCAGAACCACATGCTCAAGCACCAGAACGTGCGGCCCTTCGTGTGCACCGAATGCGGCATGGAGTTCAGCCAGATCCACCACCTCAAGCAGCACTCGCTCACCCACAAGGTAAGGCTGCCCTTTTAAAAATAGTAAACCCCTATTTATTTAAAAAAAAAAAAATTTTTTTTTTTTAATGAGATGTTTGTGGAACCCCTGCAGAACCCGAGGAACACAGTTTGAGAATCACCGAAGTAGCCTAACCTGCCTGTTTTCCAGAGAGCTGAGGCCAGACAGAGGCCGGGATGCCACGGGGAGGCATCCGAACTCAATGGTCAGACGTACAGAGGGCATCCTTTTCTTCTGATCATTACAAAAGTATATTAGCGGGGCACCGTGGCTCATGCCTGTCATCCTAGCATTCTGAGAGGCCGAGGCAGGAGAATCACTTGAACTCGGGCGTTCAAGACCAGCCTGAGCAGGAGCCAGACCCCATCTCTACCAAAAATAGAAAAAATTAGGTAGGCATGGTGGGGAGTAACTGTAGCCCCAGCTACTCGGGAGCCGAGCCCAGGAGGTTGAGGTTGCTATGATGATGCCACTGCACTCTATCCAGGGTGACAGAACAAGACTCTATCTCAAAAAAAAAAAAGTACATAAAAACCTTTGACTTCCCTTTAGGAACAGGCTAAATACATTTAATTTTTTTTTTTTTTTTTTTTTTTTTTTTTTTTGAGACAAAGTCTTGCTTTGTTGCCCAGGCTAGAGTGAGTGCCGTGGCATCAGCCTGGATCACAGCAACCTCAAACTCCTGGGCTCAAGTGATCCTCCTGCCTCAGCCTCCCCAGTAGCTGAGACTACAAGCACGTGCCACCATGCCCGGCTAATTTTTTCTATATATATCTTAGTTGGCCAATTAATTTCTTTCTATTTATAGTAGAGATGGGGTCTCACTCTTGCTCAGGCTGGTTTCGAACTCCTGACCTTGAGCAATCCGCCTGCCTCGGCCTCTCAGAGTGCTAGGATTACAGGCGTGAGCCACCGCGCCCGGCCAATACATTTAATTTTAAAGGGAGAGTAGGTGTAAGGAGAAATAACTGCTATGGAAGAGTGCATACAGGTGGTTTTAGAGCATGTCTAACCTAGGCAAAGTGGTTTGTGAGATGGAAGAGTGAGCGGCATAGTTGTGATCTACAGTATCCCTGGGCCCAACCTTGACCCATTCTCCCCTGCCCTCCTCCCCCTGCCTGCAGCCAGCGTCACCTCCTCCGAGAGGCCCTCACATCCGGGCAGGTGGAGCGAGGCCTCTCAGGTCTCACAACCCCACCCTGGCACGCACTTGGCTGCCCCGTGGTTTCGACCCAAATCCAACCCACTTAACCCTTCAAAGCCGCACGCGCACAGTGCTTCCTCTCCGCAGTGGGGGCCTCCTAGTGGTACCAGGTCCGGCTCGCGACCCCATCTCTCGCAGTGTCCACTGCACCGAGTGGGGAGCAGCAGCCCGGGGCGCCAGGAACCCAGCCATTCGTAGGCTGCATCGCAGGGGCCCCTCCCGTCGGCCGGTAGCAGCTGCCCAAAACGCAATGTTCAGAAGGATTCTGAAGCTGAATCTGGGCTCGGCAGTAAAAGCGTGTGATTGATTGTTGATGTCTGCAAAGGATGCGAGTGGAGGGTGATCGCATACGCGCTCTATAAAAATGTCTATTCGCCGTCTTTCTCCTCTGCTGTCAGACTTAAAAATCCCCACAACTCCGCAGAGTGTTAGAAGATAAATAATACTGTAAAGAAAGGCTGAAAGCAAAAATCAAAGGCTAATCACATCGAAAACATACCTATCATCAGCCTAAACGTGTACAATCCGCACATCACGTGCTTATGGAGTAAACTCCTGAATGGCAGGGCCCCCTGGTGGCCGTACCCACCTGCAACATGTCAAGCGGGTATGAAAAGGACACACAGCACATCTGCTAGGAGAAACAGACACGGGAACTATTAAATTACAATACAGGCCAGGCATGGTGGCTCATGTCTATAATCTCAACTCCCTAGAAGGCTTAGGCAGGAGGATGGCTTGAGGCTAGGAGTTCGAGACCCGCCTGGGCAATATAGTGAGACCCTCATCTCTACAAAAAATAAATAAAAATAAATTAACCAGGCACGGTGGCACACGTCTGTAGTCCCAACTACTTGGGCTGAGGCGGAAGGATCGCTGGGCCCAGGAGATTGAGGTTAACAGTGAGCTGTGATGAAGCCACTGTACTCTAGCCTGGATGACAGAGGGAGACCCTGTCTCTAAAAATAACTAACTAAATACATATGTACATACATATTGGCCAGGCGCGGTGGCTTACGCCTGTAATCCTAGCACTCTGGGAGGCTGAGATGGGCAGACTGCTCGAGGTCAGGAGTTCGAAACCAGCCTGAGCAAGAGCGAGACCCTGTCTCTACTATAAATAGAAAGAAATTAATTGGCCAACTAATATATATAGAAAATATTAGCCGGGCATGGTGGCGCATGTCTGTAGTCTCAGCTACTCGGGAGGCTGAGACAGGAGGATCGCTTGAGCCCAGGAGTTCGAGGTTGCTGTGAGCTAGGCTGACACCACGGCACTCACTGTAGCCTGGGCAACAAAGCGAGACTCTGTCTCAAAAAAAATAAATAAATAAATTAAAAAAAATAAATACATATATACATGCACATTTACATACGTACGTACAAAACTTGTACCAAACAAGCAGAGAGATAGCAACTGTGACCATAGCTGTCCCATTAGGGTCCTACTAAATCACTCACTCAGCAAAGAGAAAACAGCTTCCAACTTTATCCTAACTTTCCCCTCTAGACAATAACTGGATGTCTTCTGTACACAGCACCCTGCCCTGCTCAGGGGGTCACCTCAGACCATAGACAAGCATGTTCACGTCCAAACCGGAGGGTTTTCCCCTGGAGCCGGGGTGGGGAGCCTGCAGCCTCGGGGCCACCTGTGGCCCTCTGGACCTTGAGTGCGGACTTTTAAGTGAACCCAAATTTTAGCAGAGTGAATCCTTTTATTAAAAGGGGTGCAGCAGGGAAAGATGAAGCTTTTCTTGCCTCCTCTGATGCTTAAGAAAGAGCAATCTTGAAATCAGACGGCCGCAGGTTCTCCTCCCCAGCCTGGAGTCTGTATCTCCCGGGACCCAGTGTTCCAAATCCATCGGAGACGAGAGCCACCCGGGGGCGCTGTTGAGCACAAACACTGCCCGGCCGTCCCTGGGCCCCTTGAACGAGATGCTTGGGAAGGGCCTGGGAGGCTGCATGTCGGACAGAACTGCAGGTGGCTCTTACCGCCAGGGAGGTTTGGCAAACACTCTCTCAAGGGCTCAGTGGATGGGCTCTGGGGGTTTGAGAACCTTCGAAATTCTACGCAGACCTAAGTGTCATTTTTCCTGCCATGTCCATAGCTTTAATCGTATCCTTGAAGGGTTCTGTGAACCAAAAAGAACACCAAGAGACAGCACTGAGGGTCAGCACAATACATACATCCTGGGTCTGGTGAAACGGCCACAGACACCAGACAGAGACTGCGCGTCTCGACCCCGGGCCCCTGGTGCCTGGCACGGTGCTGGCTTGTATCGGGTGCCCAGTACACGGTTGCTGAGTGAATGAATGAGCACACGCTTGCCTCAGCGTGCTGGTGCAGCCCCAGGTGCGCGCCCACCCTGGGGGCAGGAGACAGCGGGTGTGTGGATAGGCACAGCCCGTGTCTGCCTCCCGGTGACTTTGAACAAGTGGTAGCTGTTCAGAATCCTCCTGGAAAGAGACACTTCCCAGAAGCGGTGCCTGTGTGAGGCTACCCCACCCTCCACCAAGGGACACTCCGGAGGCTGTGGCTGTGGTGTGGCCCTGACCATCGCCCCTCCCCCCACAGGGCGTGAAGGAGTTCAAGTGCGAGGTGTGTGGCCGGGAGTTCACCCTGCAGGCAAACATGAAGCGGCACATGCTGATCCACACCAGCGTCCGGCCCTACCAGTGCCACATCTGCTTCAAGACCTTCGTGCAGAAGCAGACCCTCAAGACACACATGATTGTACACTCGCCCGTGAAGCCATTCAAATGCAAGGTACGCGCCCACAGGCCCGGGGCTGCGCCCTCCCCACGGGTGGCCTGGTGTCCGCGGGACTCGGTGGCTGTGGCCCACGGAGAGCTGGCGTGGCCAGTGCGGGCGGGGGGGAGCCCTGGCTGGGGGAAACTGAGCCTGGGCTTTGGGGTTTGGGGTACGCAGGGTGGTGCGGATCCTAAAAGCTGCTGGCGTTGTGTTTCTTGAGAACTGGGCGGAGAGTGAAGGTCGCAGTGCGGCCACAGAGAAAGCCCAGGCCTGGGGCTCCGTGGGATCCGAGCTGGGTCTGAGTTTGCGGTAACTCCAGCTCAGAGCCGGGCAGACCCGCAGGAGTGATGACAGCAGGGGGCGGCTTGTTTCTCTGCTCCGTGGGCTTCTGGAGCCACGTAAAAAAGGGCAAGGAGAGCACCGTCCATGCTGGTGGGGCTGTGGCCTGGCCACGGAGGTGGGCGTGGGCTGGGGTCTGGGGACGGCGCACTCCCCACAGGCTAATGGCCCTGTGTTGGCGTGTTGCAGGTGTGCGGGAAGTCCTTCAACCGCATGTACAACCTGCTGGGCCACATGCACCTGCACGCAGGCAGCAAGCCCTTCAAGTGCCCCTACTGCTCCAGCAAGTTCAACCTCAAGGGCAACCTGAGCCGGCACATGAAGGTCAAGCATGGCGTCATGGACATCGGCCTGGACAGCCAAGGTGGGTGGGCCATGCGCAATGGACAGAGCAGGAATGACACCAACATGGCGCACTCAGGAGCCGCCTGTCCAGTTAAGGGAGTGGGGAGGCTGGCCAAGGCCGAGACCTCGTTAGGGTGGGCTCAGGCCTAGAGGGGGGGGGACCCCGCAGGGCCGTCATGGAGATGATTATGGGATATTTATGTCTTCTTCAAAGGACTTCAACAGGCTCACATCATAATAATAAAAATCATAACTAACATTTATGGAGTGCTAACTGTGTGCCAGGCCTTTATTAACTCATGTGATCCTCAAAGTGAAGTTAGCTCTGTTACCCCCAGCTTACAGATGCAGAAACTGAAGGACAGGGAAGTTAGGTAGCTCGGGCAAGATCACAGCATATAGGAGGTGACACTTTACCTCATTACCATGACATAACATTTAAAGTAAGTGGATGGGGCCGGGCGTGGTGGCTCATGCCTGTAATCCTAGCACTCTGGGAGGCCGAGGAGGGAGGATTGCTCAAGGTCAGGAGTTCAAGACCAGCTTGAGCAAGAGCAAGACCTTGTCTCTACTAAAAATGGAAACAATTAGCCGGGCATGCTGGCACATGCCTGTAGTCCCAGCTACTCAGGACGCTGAGGCAGAAGGATTGCTTGAGCCCAGGAGTTTGAGGTTGCTGTGAGCTAAGCTGACGCCACGGCACTCTAGCCCCAGCAACAGAGTGAGACTCTGTCTTAAATAAATAAATAAAGTGGATTGGAAAGAAAGTAATAAAAGGGGAAAATGGCAGCTGGAAAGATAAGAGATCTAGTGAGGTGACAACTCCAAGTACACCATGGGAGGTCTGATAGACATGCAGAGGGGAGCTCTGAGCTTCCCAGCAGCCAAGTCAAAGAGTGAAACACAGTCAGTCACGCTCTTCACAGTGCCTGCCAAAGAGAAGGTAACCCACATATTCAGGACAGGGTTGGATGGCCCTGTCATTAAGATCCGGGGGAGATTTCCAGACAGGGTCCTATACCGCAGCAGTTGGTAGACGTTTCAGAGGCTGTTTGTTACAAAACATCCCAAGTGTTAGCAATAGCCTCTCCCTCCAGCCCCGGTCAGTAATCAAAGCACTTACATCAGGCCACAATAGAGCTAACAGTTGATCTCTCTGGCCTCATTGTGGGGAGAGGGTGGTTTAGCTATTCTCCAAGGCGGGAGGGAGCTGATAGCACTTCAGGAAGCTCCTTCTCCAGTGTGGAGCTATTTCTGGTGCTTCTTACGAGACACGCTAGCTGGGAACGTGCTTTGGCAGTACCCAGGTGAGCCGACTTGCCATGGGGACTTACTTGCTGGAAACCAGTCAGGTGTTGGGGGTCGGCTGTGGCTTTGGAGCAGCTGACCAGTGCATGGCCCGGCTTTGCTGGCAGCAACACCTGTCTCAGTTGTGTTCTGTTTTTCAGTTGTCCATTAAAGCTGCTTCTGGTAGGTGAGAACGAAACACTGTTGGCTGCACATAAAAGCTCTCTGTAGCTCCCCGCTACTCAAAATGTGGTCGGAGAAATGCAGCCTCTCGGCCCCACCCCAGACCTGCTGAGTCATTTCAGACAGACCCTCAGGCCGTTTGGTGCTCAGTGAAGTTTGAGAGGCATTGAACTAGAGTGGCGGGAATCCCCTGCAGGGCCCTGAACAGGTGGCTGGGCCACCCCCAGGGCTGCTGATCCTGAGGTCGGGGCGGGCCTGAAGGTTTGCATTTCCAAGAGGTTCCCAGGTCTTACTGAACCTCCCTTGGAGAACCTTGATCAGACTCTAGAGGCAGGCTCTCAGACTGGCTGCATGTGGGGAGTCACCTGAGGGATTTTGAAAACGCTGATGCCCGAGTCTGGACTCCAGAGATTTTGTGTCCGTGATCTGGAATGTGAGCCGGAATCAGGATTTTTTTTTAAAGCACTTTGGGTGATTCCATGTGCAGGAGGGTTTGAGAACTGCTGCTCTCGTGGACCCGCCCTGCAGCTAACCCACCAGGGAGGACCAGAACAGATCTTGCCGTTTGGGAAATAACCGGGCCATCAAGAGACTGTCAGTGTTGCAGCTCTTGTAGAATTTGTCTAGCAGGTTTTCTAGTTTTTACCAGAAAATCTCCTTGAGGAACAAAAAATAGACTGTCTTTGCACACCTCGTTCCCAGGGATCACTGAGGTGCAAGCTCTCTCGGTATGCGGTCCGCTACCAGGGATGCTTAGGTTGCTTTCTTCCCTCCTGCACCGGATGGGGGGCAGGGGTCGGCCCTGGAGCAGCCGGGGCTCCTCCCACATAGGGCCGTGGTCTGAGAAGCCGGGCGTGGCGCTGTGGCAGGAGGAAGGCAGTATACACCCTAAATGCAACCGCCCAGCAAACGCGGGGGCTCTAATTTGGGGAGGTGGATCGATGTCCGTGTAAAAAATGGCACAGACTATTCTCTGGGGCCAACTGGGCAAGACCAATAGACTTAATAAACAAAGTGGGGGCCGTGTGCAGAGATCCAGAGGGGGCTGTTTTCTCCGGGTGCTTTATTTAGTCTTATAACCAGCTGTATAGCATGCAACCTTAATGAGGTTGCAGCATTAAGATTTGAGGAAGAAACAGGCGAGTCTGTACGATTTGGTACAATCGGCTTTGTCAGGAAGACTCACAGGGCGTTGGATGCCATAGGCGCAAGTAACAGCCGCCGCTTGGACTGGCTTACACAGTAAGCACGTAGATTAAGAAATGACTTGAAGTCTAGACCATCTTCGGGATTGGCTGATTCAGCTCTCAACAATGACATCAGGGATGGGATTCCTCCATCCACAGCAGTAGCTGTGGTTTTTCCTCATGGTCACAAGACGGCGGCCAGTGGCCATCAGGGCAACGTGCTTCCTTGTCCACATTCAGTAGAGGAGTGAGAGCCTGCTCCCCTGAGCTCATTAAAACCAGTGAGAACATCCTAAGAACTTTCTAACAGGCCTTTCCTCGTGATTCCCTGGCCAGGATTGGGTCACCTTCCTATTCCTGAACCACTAATTGGCAAGGGATGGGATTACCTTTAGAGCACTGGTTCTCCACTAGGGGTGAGTGAGCCCCTAGGTGACATCTGGCCATGTCTGGAGACATTTTTGGTTGTCACAGCTGGGGTGGCATGGCTGACACACAGTGGGCGGAGGACAGGGTGCTGCTACGCGTACCTCTTCAGTGGACAGGGCTGGAGCGCACGAGGGGTCAGCCGCAGTCCCGGCCAGCCAGCCTCCCGGGGCCCCCAGATTTTTGTAACGAGATTGCAACTTGATAAAATTACAAGAGGTCTCTTAAGCGTTTTGGCCTCATGTGTCCTTGTGAACCTACCTTGGGTGCACGTTTGTCCTTGGAGAGCCGGGCCCAGGGGTACCGGGCGGAGCTGGTGGGGAGCACTGATGCCACCAGGCCGGGCGAGGAGAAACAGCTCCCTCCCTCAAGTTGAGCCAGAGCAGCACAGGGGCTCAAAACGGCAGCACTTACTGGGTGAGCTCTGGCAAGTGGATTAACCTCTCTGAACCTCAGCCTTTGCATCTGCTAAATGGGCTTGTGGGCCTCCAAAGAGATGAGGGCTGTGAAGTGCCCAGCATGCAGCAGGTGCTAAACTGAGTGCTTTACAGAGACATGATGTCACAGCAGGCTCTCGCGGCGAGGGGACCAGAGAGAAACACTGCAGAGGAGTAAGTAGGGCACAGTGACTTAGAAGGGGAGCGTGACCCAAAGCCTTCGAGCCCAGGCCTGCAGGGGCCCGCACGGTGGCACCTGCCCCCACGTGCACAGTTAGGGCCGACGGTCGGTGACCTGTCTGAGAAGCCACAGGAGCCTCAGGCATCCCAGGGAAAGCTGAGAGGCAGCCGAGGATCCTCTGAAGCAATGACTGGGAAGGCTTTTCTTTAAAAGGTCATCTGCTTCCTACATGGCGGTGACCGGCTCCTGCCACGCGGCGGCACCCGGGCCTAACTGTGCCCCTCTCTTGCAGACCCCATGATGGAGCTGGCGGGCGCTGACCCGTCCGAGCTCGACAGCCAGCAGGAGATGGAGGACTTCGAGGACAACGCCTACGCCTACGCCGGCGTGGACAGCGGGGCGGAGGCCAGCGTCCTCACGGAGCAGGCCATGAAGGAGATGGCCTACTACAACGTGCTATAGCACGGCGGGCCGCCCGGCGAGGCGCGAGGGGGCTGGGGTGCAGCCGGCTGTGGGCTGCACCTCCTGCCGCTGAGAAACACGCCACCGCCCCACCGTCCGGCCCGCCTGCCCGAGTCATTTGCACCACTAGGGACCTTTAGACCAAATGGAGACTGTACTACTGGCCGCGGCTGCTCGCCGGCACGGCACAGGCCCGGGCATCCTGGCAAGGGACGGTAACACAGGAGGCCCGGTCTGGTCTCCTTGGCTTGCTGCCGGGGGAGGGTGGGAGAAACGGGCTGCTGGGGACAGGTCACAAAGGCACAGGCTCTCCGAGCGCTCCAGGATGAGATCACGTGACCCACACCTCGCCGCCTCTCCTTAACCAACCCTGCCTCTCCCTGCGGCCAGCACTACCCCCACGCCGCTCTCCCCACCCTGTCCTCTGCAGCCAGGCAGGGCCCCCGCCCGACTTCTACCTCCCGGTGCCCCGCACTCCCTGGCCAGGCCTGCATGTGGCCCCAGCCCCCAGCTGGTGCCCTCCCAACCCACCCCCAGAAGGCCCCTGTCCCGCAGCTCTGTCTGGAAGTGGGTGTCCCTGAAGTCGATCTCAACAAACGAACATCATCCAGTTCTGTCCTGAGCTGGGGCAGCCCCCAGGGTCCCGCGTGAACATGGCCGACCGGGGCGTGGCTGGCACTGGGCGCACGCTAATGCGAACAGGAGGGGTGCTGGAGCAAGGGCAGGGCAGGGTGAGGGCATCGGCAGGGACCCAGGGGAGGCCAGGGACCGCCTGTGGGGGGAAGGGGACGGAAATAGTTTCTCATGGGTAAGTATCTTGAGGACAGGGCAGCCAAGAGCTAGCTGGCTCCTGCGAAAGAGCAACATATTTAAAAAGGAAAATGAAGACCATAGAGGGGGGAAAAATTTTTTTTGAGCAAATGGGGGTATTTTGAAGGTAATTTATTTTTTTCTTTCCACTTCTGTGTCACCTATTATCTTTTCTGATGGAGACGCATTTCCTTTTTCCAAACGGCAAGCTTTCTCCTGTGCTGTGTGTGCTTCGTGCTCCCCTGCCGAGAGCAGCCCGGCTGGGCGGGGCTCCGTGGGGACCTGCTACGGCCCTCCTGCCTCGGAAGGCCGGGCAGCCCTGCACCCTGCCTGGGCCCCTCCGGTGGCCGACTGGCCGTGCACCGTCCTGGCGGCCAGGGCTGCTGACTGCTCAGCCACCAGCTCGCTCCCTGACTGTCTTCCCTGTCCCCACGCCAGCTCCTGCCCCTGGAGCCCAGGACGAGGACTGCAGGTCCATGGCAGTGCAACAGCACAGTCAGGAATCCAGGGCCCTGACTCCCACCCACTGGCCTCCTGAGGCCCTGGTGGGGAGGGGCAGGCAGGGCTGCCCCCAAAGGCCCAGAGGAAGCTACCAGCTTCAGCCCAAACACCAGGAGGGGGACTCAGCTGGGGTGGGGGGAACCAATTTGAAATACAGCTACTCCCAAGGCCATATCCTTAAGTGAAGGACCAAGCCAGGCCTCAGGGTGACTGTGATCAGGACGGAAGGGTGTGGACAAGGTGGCCCACATGTGGCTCCCCAGACCCCGGGGCCTCTTGGCCTCCCAGGTGCCGGCCATGACGACCCTCAGGTGGCAGTGACCCCGTCACTGTACGAGACATTTTCTCCTGCTGAGCAGAAGGCATCATCCCCTGCAAACTACCTCTTCCCACAACCTCTTTCTTCCCTGGTACCAAAAAGAACCCTGTACCTCCTCCTCCTCCTCCTCTCCCCTGCCAGCGCAGTGGCCTCGGTCTTGGAAACCGAAGGGAGAAGGCCTGGCCCCCGTGGGGGGCTCTCCTTCCCTCCCCAGCCCCGCCGTCAGCACCGGCCCTCTGCGAGGTTTGATACTTGAATGCCCCCTGCCCTGTGCCTTGGACCTGGGCAGAGCTCAGAGGAGGAAGCAGCACAACTCACGGCTTGAGCGGGGTGGTCTTAGCAAGGCCCCTGTCCTCACCCTCCCTACCTTCTCCAAAGAGGCCTGCAGCCTCTCGGGTGACTTGGAAACTCCTGGACGATTCCATTCTAACTTATTTTGACGTGTATACAAACCAACTGTTTAGAGATTCCACTTGTGCAAAGCCCTACTGTGTTTTTATGTTCCTGTTTAAAAGAGAAGTTTACTTAGCAATAATTATAAATAAATGAATATTCTTTAGCGAGGTGACTGCAAATGCTTCCTTCCCCAGCTCCCGGGGAGCTGGCCCTCACGCCTCCCCCAGAAGGAACTCCCAGCCCCACGCTGCGGGGTTCACTCCCAGGGACCGGAGGGGGCTGAGACACCCTCTGCGCTGGGGGGCCGGGCGCCACAGCCAGCTGCTCCAGCTCAGGGCCCCAGGGCCCCAGCTCCCGGTGCCAGACTGGGCTTCAGAGGCTGCATGCGGGCGGCTGCCAGCCCTTTGCTGGTGACAGGCAAGCGGAGGCAGGAAGCCAGAGCCAGCGCTCACTTTCCCTACAGCCTGGGAGCCTGAGGGGTGACCAAGGAAGGAGGAAGGGGCTGCGGTATGGGTGAGGGGCGGGAGCCCACCCCAAAGCCGCTGGAGTCCCCGGCGATGGTTCCCCACCGCAGGGTTCCAGAGGCCACGGGAGTCCCCCCAGTACTTAGGAACAGGACTTCATACAGCTTATACCACTCTACCCTGGACATTCTAACACCAGAAAGTGGAAGAGGACCACAGCATGGAGGGAGGACAGTCCTTTCAGTTGAACATAGGGAGCTTTACGGCAACTCTTTATAACTTTTCTGGTTTTGCCAAAGTGTGGCGAAAACGAACCCAAGTGTGGCAGCCGCTGGCGGGGCGACAGGCGGCCCGGTGATGCACTCGCCCCACAGAGCCCAGCCGGCCCTGGAGGAGAGGCCGGCGCTGCGCCGGCCAGGACCCGCTCTGTCCACCCGCCGGGATCCCGTGCCAAGGTGCGGAGCTGGACCGGGAACTGCATGGTGCCAGGGAACCCCAGGGACCCCCAAGCCCACGCCCCGAGTCCCAGTGGGGCCCGGCTGCTCCAGCGGAGGGACGCAGAGGCTCCTCGCCGCACTGTCTGTCCCTGGGGGAGCCGCCGCTGCGGGACCCCCGCCTCCTCCCTCTCAGGGACAAACACAGCAGACGGTTTTGCGAAGAGCTTTTTAGTAGCTAAAGGCAGCGCCGTGTGCTCCGGGCGACAGGAATCGCAGTATGCGGGACATACTGGCCGGCTGAGGTAAAACACGCGGTTCCTGCCCCAGGCCACCGCCGCGAGGGGAAACACACATGTACTTTTAAAAACATCTCGCTTATAAAAATCGTCCCCTAGAAAGGCCTCCAGAGAAGGGATGAGGCTCACCCTCCACCGCGTGCGGGAGGACCGGGGGCCGGGGCACCGCGGCGGCAGGCGGCGCCCCCTACTTCTTGCCCAACGCCCTGTCCAGGTTGCTCTTGATGGTGTCCAGGAAGTCGGTGGTGTTCAGGAAGTGCTCGTTCAGCTTCACGCTGCAGAGAGAGGACACGCTCGCCTCAGGGGCGGCCGGGGCCTGGACTTCGGAACGACCTCCCCACCCGGCCCAGGCCGCAGGCCAAAGGCTACCTGCACCCAGTGCCAAAGGGCCACGGCAAACTCGGCAGGAACCTGGCAGGCCTGTCCTTTCCAGGGGACGGGCACCTGGGAGCAAGCTCTCCCAGGAGACGCGTGGGAGGGACGAGAGCCGCTCTGAGCAGCCGGCTCCAGGGACGGGGACCCGGCCTCGGGAGGCCCGGCCTGAGCCCTCCCTCAGGGCTGTGGACCTGCCCTGCCCCCAGACCCCGGCAAAGCTAAGCTGGCTCACGAGGGGGACTCTAACAGGGTCCCCCGGCTTCTTCCCAGCTGGCCCGAGGTCCTGGAAGGCCACCCCGCCCTCCGCCCCGAGCCACGCACTTGCTGAGGCCGTGGATGCAGCCTGCCAGGTCCTTGGTCATGGCTCCGCTCTCCACCGTCTCCACGCACACCTTCTCCAGGGTCTGGGCAAACCTGCAGGGCCAGGGCAGGGTGAGGCCCCGCTGTGCAGGGCCGGGCCCAGGGCCTGCCCGGGGCCAGCTCAGGCTGTCCCTCAGCGCTCACCCAATGAGGTCCTGGCTCCCGTCCAGCTTGCCCCGGTGCTCCAGGCCTCGCGTCCAGGCGAAGATGCTGGCGATCGGGTTGGTGCTGGTTGGCCGGCCCTGGGGACAGGGGTCGCAGGGGCGTCGAGAGCCGAGCCGCCCAGCAGGGAGGCTGCCCGGGCGCCAGTGCGCACCCCAGGCTGCCCGGGCTGTCCCCCCAGCCCTCGGGCCCTGGGCTTTGGGCCCTTGGGGCAGAGGGGCATCCTGCAGCCACATGCCTCATACTTACCTTCTGGTGCTCCCGATAGTGGCGGGTGACCGTGCCGTGAGCCGCCTCGGCCTCAATGGTCTTCCCATCCGGGCAGACCAGCACGGACGTCATCAGGCCCAGGGAGCCGAAGCCTGAGGGGCAGAAAGACTTCCTCTCGGTGCTGGTGCCCCTGCCCTCGTCACCCGCTGTGGCAGCCGCTCAGCTCCTGGCTCCACGTGCCACCCGCCCACTGTAACTGGGAGGACCGCACCGTCTGGGGCTTCTTTGACCCAGAGAGGGGCTCCAGGGCCCAGCACAGAGCAGGGGGCACTTGAGGGTGGCTACTGTCAGCACATTAACACACGTCTGTGTCCCACCTTCAGGCGCTCAGAACCTGTGGCCTGCAGAGCCCAAGACCCTGCAGAGCCCTGCAGCCTCCTGGCGCCTGCCCGCCAGCCGGGCTCGGGACCGGGGCTCGAGCCGGCAGAGGCACAAAGCCACTGCCAGCCAATTCCCAGCCATCACGTCTGCCGCTGCTCTGTCAAGCCAGGTTCCGGCTTTGTGGTTCATTTCCAAATTTTCCCAAAGGCAGATGTCAACACAAGTGACCCCTGCAGTTGTCAAGGACTCTAGAGCTTCCAAAGTCACCCCCCTCCGCCCTGTGGCCCCCAAACAAGGATGGTGGTGGCCAAGAAAGAAAAAGCAGACAACTGCAATGTGAAAATGGTTCGTCTGAGAGTTTTTGCCATTTTCACCTGGACCCGCCCGCGCCACAATTCCTCACACACTGAAGGTTAATTTTCACGACTTTCTCTCGTCTGCCGTAGCTTTCCCTGCTCCCATCCTAGGTGGGGAGTGCTCTGGCAGAGGGTCACCACGGAAAAGCTGAAGGTAAGGAGACCCTCGGCCTTTTCATGGCCTGGGGACCTCCCCTTCCTCCTGCTCAGGAGCCGCCGGTGCAACTCTAGGTTTCTCCCTCCTCTTCACGCCTGCCCACCTCCCGCGCCCACCGCCTTTCCTGCTCTGTTCCCAACACAATCAGGCCATTTCTCCTGTTCTCTCTCTCTCTTTCTTTTTTTTTTTTTTTAAGACAGAGCTCTCACTCTGTTGCCTGGGCTAGAGTGAGCGCCATGGCGTCAGCCCAGCTCACGGCAACCTCAAACTCCTGGGCTCAAGCGATCCTCCTGCCTCAGCCTCCTGAGTAGCTGGGACTACAGGCATGTACCACCACGCCCGGCTAGTTTGTTTTTATATATATATATATATATATATATATATTTTTTTTAGTTGGCCAATTAATTTCTTTATATTTTTAGTAGAGACGGGGTCTCGCTCTTGCTCAGGCTGGTTTCCAACTCCTGACCTCGAGCAATCCGCCCTCCCTCCCAGAGTGCTAGGATGACAGGCGTGAGCCACCGCGCCCGGCCTCTCGCTGTTCTCTAATGGCCTCACCCACGCTTTCTCCTGCAATCCAGGTCTGTCTTCCAGGACACTCTAGGGCTAGGGGGTTTGCCGTCTTCCCCGATATTCTCCTACACCCATTGGGTTTACTGTGCAAACAGCATTCCCTGCCATGTAAAGTGCACCCGGTCCTGCCAGATCCCATCTTCCCACGGGAGCCAAGCCCTCGCGTGGCTCCCTCAGGGCCAGGAACAACCTCAGGGCTGGCAACCTAGCCCTTTAGGACTTGGATTCCTGAGCCCCGCTTTCTGCCTAGGGGCAGCCTCAGTGATACACCAGTCCAAACCTAGTTTGTGGTCCTCCTTCACTCAGAGGCCAGGGGGCGCCTGCCCCCTGCTGTCCGCAGGGGGCCGTGCAACGGGTCCTGCTGCTCCACGACGGAAGTTTTCTACCAAAAGCGTCTGAAAATGCGCCCGGCCAGAGAAGACCAACGGACCATCCCCCGGGGAGCAGGGTCCCCCACGTCGTACCCTGGGCCAGGATGTCTGACTGCACGTCTCCGTCGTAGTTCTTGCAAGCCCACACGAAGCCGCCCGAGGACTTGAGGACCTGAGCCACCATGTCGTCGATGAGCCGGTGCTCGTACCAGATCTTATTCTTGTCGAAGTCCGTCTTATAGTGCCTGCGGGGGGAGGGGCCGTCGTGGGGATAGAGCAGGAGGCTGACGGGCTGCGGACTCCTCCCTGAGCCTCAGCGCTTCGCCAGATGCACCGGGACCTCCCACCAGCCCGTACAGTGGGGGCGGCGTGGGGCACGGCCGTGGAGTCGGCGGGACGCGGCAAAGGAAGAGGCTGTTACTTGTCAAAGATCTCCTGGAAGATGTCCTTGAAGCGCCCGTCGTAGGCTTTCAGAATGGTGTTCTTGGTGCTCATGTACAGCGGCAACTTCTTCCGGATGGCGTACTGGAAGCAGCTGTGCGCGAAGCCCGAGATGGACTGCAGAGGGAGGGAGCCGGCCTGGCATGGTCCCCTGGCCTGGGGACTGCCGGTCTCCTCCCAGTCTCCCAGCGCCAGGCCCAGACCCCCAGGAATGGCACTGTGCCCTCCACACCGCGGCGTGCACCAGCTGCGCGCAGAGAGCTCGCCGTTCCTGCCTGCCGGCCCGGCGCCGCCCTCCCAACTCCTAGGAGCAAGCGGCCCGGCTGCGGTTCGGAAGGCACCCACCCTCCCCCAGCTCGCAGACGACAAGGCTGGGGTAGGGCCAATTCCCCCACTCCCCTGGCCTCCCGCTCGGAGCCCCCCTGCCCAGGGCCTCATGACTGTCTCGGAGACGGTCACGCGACCCGAGCCTGGCACTTTCGCCGGAACTCGGAGCAGAGAGGCGCTCTCTTCCGACGGAGTGGCCAAGCGGGCAGGGGGTTAGCCTGGGGCTACTGGCGGCCGTCTCTGCCTCTTCACGGCAGAGAAGGAGGCCGGCACAGCAGAAGGGAAGGCCAAGAGACAGGCCGGGCCTCACCTCGTCCGTGTTGTACATGCCCATGCCCACGCCGCCCGCGGGGAAGTTGTACACCTCCCACTCCTTGGCGCCGCTGCCGTCCTTCGGCGTGAAGACCATCCTGAACGTGCCGGCGCGATCCGCCACGAAGTCTGTGGCCTTGTACTGCAGAGATGACAGGGTGGCTCGGGCCAGCAGCTCTGGCTGGGGGTGCCCAGGGCCACGGGCCCCGCCTGCCGCGCTGGCCTACCTGGTCGCCGTGGGCGTGCCTGCCAATGGTGATGGGCTTGGTCCAGCCAGGCACGAGGCGCGGGATGTTTTTGCAGATGATGGGCTCCCGGAAGACGGTCCCCCCAAGGATGTTCCGGATGGTTCCATTGGGACTTTTCCACATCTTCTTCAGTTTGAACTCTGTGAGGACAGAGAGGAAATGGGCCCATTGCAGCCACCACCTTCCCACCAGATTTTGAACCCCAAGCAACACCACAGCCAGACAAGGGCCCTAAAGACTGTCCCAGAGGAGGCAGCAGGGTCTGGAGTGTGAGTGTGTGCGCTCTGGAACCCGGCAGTTTTGTGAGGCTTGCACAAGTGGTTAACCTGAGCTGTAAGATGACGTTATGGATGGAATACCCAGCCTATGGGGTTACTGTGAGGGTTAAATGAGCTCACAGGTAAAGGGCCTGGAACCGGCCTGCCCGTGCTAGTGCCCTGACAGCCATTTTTATTCCCACATGGAACGCAGAGACGGCGCAGTCAGAGGGAAAGGGCTTGTCTGCAACCCTGGCGGCACTCTGCCTCCCTCCCGACGCTCTGTCCTACCCCCTAGTTACTGAGACTGTGACCCTCGACTTCCCCATCCATACATCCCAGGGTCCAGGTGAAACAAAACAAAACAGGTGAAAAGGACTCAGCACCAAAACGATTCCAGTACTTCACGGCCAGGGATAAGCTGGCAGGGCAGGGGGTCAGGCCCAGCGTTTGCAGACGCATCTCGAATGCCTCCCCCTAGCTCCTCACACTGCAGGCGGGACAGAGGACTCAGAAAGCTCCTCAGCCATCCTTTCCAGAATCGTCCACGCCCGGCCCTTTATCCACACACTGGGGCCATTCATGGAGCCCTGGCCGAGGGCTCCTCGCAGAGAGCCCTGCATGGGCGCCGGGGCGGCAGGCCTGCAGGGCCAAGGCGGAGGCGGGGGGCACAGCGCTGCTCCCCAGAGGCCTCTGAGGCTCTGACACCCAGACTCGCCTGCACGGCTCTGCCAACCTGCCCGCAAAGCAGTCCAGGGGGCCGAGGGGATGGGCTGCCCCAAGAAGCCGCCATTACTGTGACAGCATCGGCACTATCTTCCTCCTCCTCCTCCTCCTCCTCCTCCCTGTCGCTGATGACGCCCACCACTGGTCAGAGCCACACAGCACGGCAGAAACACCACCAGCCGGGGAGCTGGGAGAGGTGGGTTCTGGCCTCAGCTCTGCCACACCCCAACCGTGGAACCTGAGGCCAGCCCCTTAACCCACCTCCCCCGGCCTCGTCCGCAGTGACCTCTAAGGGCCCCGCCTACCGGGCACCCACAGGGAGACTGGGGTCACCTCATGGCGCCCACCCCCAGCCCCCAGCGAAGTTGGCTTGGGAAAGCCCCCATTCCAGAGGCTCCCAGCCCCCCAGTCCCCAGGTGAGCGACGCGGCCAGCCTCCGCAACCCCCATCTGGAGAGCCCGGGGGGAAGGGGGACCCCGTGACCCTCCCCCGCCGCCCACCTCCACACCCTCGCACCTTCCACGCGGGCCTCATCGGGGGTGATGGTGGCACACTTGACAGCCACGTGGTACTTCTGGGTGGCCAACGCAGAGTCGATGGTGACCTGGTCGTTGGTCTGGTCACGGTTTGGGAGCCCAAGGTCAAAATACTTGAGCTGGACGTCCACATGGGGCAGGATGAGCTGGGGACAGAGGACCAAAGCAAGGCATCAGCCCAGACGGCTCTGACCCGGGGGCAGGACACCAAGGGGCAGGAGGAGAAGTGTGCAGGCCCTGGCAGGGGACACCCAGTCAGGTCAGGGGTGAAGGAGGACCAGTGGAGGGGCCGCAGCAGAACACCCGGGTGCAGCCACTCCTCAGTGGGTCCTAACCAGAGCTGGCGGGGGCTGGGGGCAGGAGAGGGGTCAGCAGACCAGGCCACAGCCCTTCAGACGGCTCTTCCCCTATGTGACCTTCTGCCCCCGCCGTGGTGCCCCAACTCAGCCAAACCCCCACCCCAAGTTCATCTAGATTGTTCTATACGAGGGGTTCCCCCTCCTCCTCCAAGTGCTCTGAGCGCTTTGCAATCGGAGGTGGTGGCTCTCAACCTTCCTCCCGTGGCCAGACACAAGGCAGGGGACTTCGCACAGACGACACCCTCTCCTGGGCAGACCCAGACCACGGCGGCTTTGGGGATCCAAGCAGCCACCTGGGACCCGTTTGCTGCGGCAGCCACAGCCGCAGGCCGGGCCACGCCCTGCACGCCAGCCCCTCCCACCTTCGCTCCTCCCCAAGGAAGCGTGGCAGGAGGCAGGGGTCGACAGACACGCAACAGGGTCATCAGGCTTGAAGCCGCTCAAACTCTGTGGTCTGCACAGGCTTCGGCGCCAGCGGGAGACACAGGCTGCTCAGGACGGCCCCCGCCTGGCACCTATGAACCGCTAGTGGTCAGGATGTGGAGGCAGCGTGGACGGAAGGGCTGTGGCTGTCCACTGGGGGCAGAGGGAGCCCAGGAGCCGCGGGGGGTGGGGGGGACCCAGAACCCCGTGTGGGGCTGAGCGCTGTGCCTGGCCGGCCCGCCTGCAGAGCCACCTGCTCCGGGAGGGCCCCACCTTCTCCTTGATGAACTGCCAGATGATCCGGGTCATCTCATCACCGTCCATCTCCACCACCGGCTTCGACACTTTGATCCTCTTGTCAGCATCTAGAACCGAGGACACACGATGCATCGCACCCCTGCGGCGGCAGTGGGGAGCCCCTTTCCCCCCGGCCAGACCTGCCCTCCAGCAAGGAGGGACCCGTGGACAGCCAGGGCCCCAGCTGCCCAGTGTCCCAGCGCCCCTCCCCCTTAGGCGGAAGCAGCTCCCTGCCTGCCTCGGGGACGGGATCCTCCACTGAGGATGCCTGGGGGGAACCAGACAGAAAGACGCCCAGCCTCACGGGCTCCGGTCTGGCCAGTCAGCGCCTCTCACCCTGGCATCGGAGGGCCGAGCAGCCCGGCACAGGTGACGGCGGGCCACTGGGCTGCCTGTCCCACATCTAATCGGGGAGGTTGTCCAGGGGCTCCCGCCACCTGTCCCTCAGGGTGGCCCAGGCTCCCCTTTTGTCCAAGACCCAGTTCTTTATATTAACAGCTTTCCTTGCAATTCTACCAGCTGCCCTGTGTCCTTCCAGGAAAATCCTCTCACGCTTAGCCAGTCGCTAACTCCGTCGCCTGCAACCCGAGCGCCTCTGACTGGCTGAGGTGGGGAGCGGACACAGACAGAGGGGACGGGGCGCGTGCTCTGTGTCTGGCGGTGCACCGGCCTCCACACTTGCGATCTTTGTGATCCCAAAGACAAGTCCGAGGGAGGTATTAGTGTCTCCATTTTCAATGTGGGGAAACCGAGGCTCAGAGCGGTTACCGGCTCACCGCCCAAGGCTACAGGCCTGGAAAGCAGCAGAGTGAGGAAGACCCTGAGCCTATCCAGCGGCACGCGCAGGCTTATGGCACCCGAGACCTGGGACGCCACTCGGCATGCCGGATCCGTGCCCGCGTGGACGAGAATTCCAGAGAGCAGTGGAGGAACCGGCCCGGGCGAGGAGCCGGCAGGGCTGCCTGGCACAGGGCTTGTCGCACCTCCGCCTGCCCGGGAGGAAGCGCGTCTGCGGGCAGCGCAGCCAACGCACACAAACGCGAGCCTCCAGTCGCTGGGCGACGGCACTCACTGCCGAGAGCAGCGCGGAGCAGGGCGCCGCGTTTCCCCAGAGCGGCACCTAGACTAGACTAGACACGCACGCGGACGAAGGAAAGGGGATGGCCCCTTGAAAACGCTGGGTCGGGCGAAGTGACGACGGCTAGGTGACAGCAAGGGACAGAAGCCTGTGCAAAGCAGGCCTAGAAACGAAAAAGGCCCAGCCACCGAGGCACAGTCGAAACCAAGTGCCCGAGCCTCAAACAACGCCCCTTCCAAAGAGATGCAAACAGATGTATTTTTAACCCGAAAGAATCTCAGAGATCACGGGGAGAGTGGTCTGTGTCAGAGGCGAGAGGGAACCCAGGTCCCTGGCTCGCGTGCGGCTCACGTGCGGAGACACGGCAAGCAGACCCAGACTGGAAACCTGCCATGCCCCAGAGAACAGAAGGGGGGCACCGCCGGCTCTGCCGCCTTCCCAAGACACGGCAAGGATGTTCAACCCAACATACAACATCCCTCCCCTTTCCTGGCCTGAAGCTTGAGTGGGAAGGGCCGCCGGCCTGCCGCGGGAAGTTGCCCAGCGGCCGCAGGGCCGGTTTACCATAGTTTGCGGGAGCACCGCCTCCGGGGTCATCTGAGGGCAGCTGATCAGATTTGTGAAAAATGGAACCCGGCTTCAAGAGGAGGGCTCAGGACAGACACGTCTGGGAGCAGCTCACAGGTTTCGGCCTCAGCCTGGGCTTCGCGGTTCCCGGCTCCAGGCAGGCACGGCAGTCTGTAAGATGTGGGTGCCGCCCCTCCTCCGGGGGCAGTTCAAGGTCAGGAACCCAGCCCTGGTGTGCATGCGGGGGCAAACTCTCAGAGACCACAAGGCCTACTTATTCGCTCGCCAACCAACCGGGTGCTAAGCACCTCTTCCCACTGGGACGCACAAGTGCCTAAACACAACCGTGCCCGAGCAAGCCTGCTGTCGCTACTAGTGTCAGGACTGCTAGGACCTCCCTGCAGCAAACCTCCTGGAGGGGCTGAGGACAGCCATGGGGCCAGGGCCGGCAGCCTTGTTTGATCTGGACCAGGTAGGTAATAGCTTTTAAAAAATATTAATTGGTGGCCAAGCTTTAAATATCAAGAGATCTCAACAACAATACATTAATAAATGGGCAAAAGCCTTGAAGAGACATTTCTGCAAAGACGTCCTGCAACAAGCACATGAAAACATGCTCAGCATCACCAATCATTAGGGAAATGCGGATCAAAGCCACAGTGGGCTGTCACCTCACAGTCCTTAGGGTACCTACCACCAAAAACCCAGAAAATAGCAAGTGTTGGCGAGAGTGGGGAGAAATCGGAACCCTTCCGCACTGTTGCGGGGAAAGTAAAACAGTGCCGCTGCTGTGGGAGACAGCGTGGAAAAACAAAACAGAATCTCCATACCATCCGGCAATTCCACTTCTGGACATAAACCCCAAACAACCGAAAGCAGCGTCTCGAAGAGATGCACGTGCACCCATGTTCATGGCTGCACTGCTCAGAGTGGTCAAAAGGCGGAAGCACCCAAGCGTCCCTCCACGGGTGAATGGATAAACAGAATATGGTACAGTCCCCCCATCCACGGTTTCCCTTTCCACGATTCAGTTACCTGCTCATCAGTCACCCACGGTTAACCGCAGTCCGAACAGAGGTGAGTACAGTACGACGAGATATTTTGAGAGAGAGAGAGACAACATTCACGTGACTTTTATTAGGGTATATCCTTATAATTGCTCTATTTTATTATTAGTTACTATTGTTAATCTCATACTGTTGCTAATTTATAAATTTAACTTTATCACAGGTATGCATATACAGGAAAAAAATGTAGCATATATCGGGTTTAGTACAAGTCACAGTTTCAGGTGTCCACTGAGGATCTCAGAATGTGCCCCCCAAGGATAAGGGGGACTGCTGTATACACACACAATGCAACAGTGTTCAGTCTTAAAAAGGAAGGAAATTCTGACATATGCTATCATATGGATGAACCTTGGGGACATCATATCAAATGAAATAAGCCAGTCACAAAAGAAAAATACCATGTGATCCTACTTACATGAGGTAGGTAGGTCAAATAGTCAAATTCATAGAAACTGAAACTAGAACTGAGGTTGCAGAAACTGGGGGGAGGGGGCAATGGGGAGGGCTTTAATGGGGACAGAGTTTCAGTTTTA